>BTPG01000001.1:121923884-122048884 GCA_036245525.1 Semisulcospira habei | reverse complement strand
ATTGCTAGCATGACAAGTGACGTGGCGGCCATTGACTTTTCATGTAGTTTTAACGGCTAGAGTTGACCACACTGGCTAGGGTAGACAAACACTACAGTTCCCCCCCCCCCCCCCCCCTCCTCTTGGCTTGACTTCGCGAACGAAGATAGGAGTTGCCCACGATGTGTATAAATGCACAGTATTTTTCTCGTCTGCTCACGAGATATGTTGTGCGGCTTTGATGCTGCCGACCAGTTCTGCTTTTACTGTCACCCCCCCCCCCCCCCCTTTTTTTTTTTTCTCCATCAAGTTTAAACCCACTAGTACATTGGAAATAATGAATGAACGTCTGCTCACTGTTAAAAATAAATGAAACAAATTTAACAACAACAACGACAGTGAACAAAAATGGGGTAAACACTGTACATATTGACACAGGTCGTGCGGAAAACACATTTCCCGACCCCGGCCACCGCAGCCTGTTATGATGACCACAGTAGTTGTACGTACTGTTTTCTCTTCCAGGCTGACCACAACTTGAGCTGAGTTCGAGAAATAAGTTTTTCGTTTAACGATGTGTATAACTTATAAAGCCTGCAAAATGCGCTGCCGACAGCCAACAGGTAAATAAGTCATGAACTCATAAAATAAAACTGACGAGCGCGGCAAAAAAAATGCAACATCATCAAGATCATCGAAACACTCCAGTGTTTCGATGACTCCGACGATGAGTCTTGACGCTGTTGCCTTTTTGATGCTCGTCAGTATGTAACTCCCTCCGTGACAATATTTTCAAGTCGCAAAGGGCAAAGTCTGTTGTAACATTTCCTTATTTGAAGGTTAGACTAACGTAATTAGGTCAAACAGAGAAATGAACCGCCGGCCAAAACGAGGAAACTTTAAGTTAGTGAGCACCGGCCGCTACTATTCAGTTCAGAATCTGTATGAGAAAATTGATACTTTGGCATTTTATCAAGTTGTGCTGAAGGCGTGTTTTCCGCCCCTGTAGAGCGGGGAAGGAAATGGGTGGGTGTTTGGGTGTTCGGGTGTTCGGGAGACTGGTTTGTGCGACAGCATTAACCCATTAAACCCCACGGCTACAGTTCCCAAATTTGGGAGGTCAGTGTCACCTAACGACGGTACATCGCTTGCAGGGGATACATCAACCATGATAATTCAAGGGTAGTGCCAGATTTGCTTGGCGTCGTAAGGCGCCAAGCGAATCTGGCACTGCCCTTGAATTATCATGGTCGATCTATCTCCTGCTGTGGTGCGTCAGGGTCTAAATGGGTTAACCCTTCACTGAAGGGACATCGAGTTGAGAACGCCACCAACCGCGACTGTAAAGCGAGATAAAGCTTCACGATAAATCCCCGCAGTGGAACATGAATATCTATGAACCATCTTGGCTCGGCATTGATGTTCGTGTTCTCAAACGTTGTGATAGGTCTTCTAGCGTTCAGTCCGCAAACTCTTTTGTTATTTCAAGTTTTGAATTAATAATAATAGTATTAAGTGATATGGGCATGTCACGCGTTCAGCAGGGCTTGCCAAAACAATCCTGCAAGGCACTGTGCAAGGAGGACTAAGGAGAGGAAGACAGAGGAAAAGATGGGAGCACAATACTACATCTCAGAGTGGACAGGACTGAAGCTGGGCGATTCGCTGAGAATGGCAGAGAACAGAGGATTGGAGGGAGCTGGTTGCCAAGTCATCAGTGGTGCCCCAACGGTCGGCAAGACTACGGGATATAGATAGATAGATAGATTAATAATAATAATATTATTATTATTATTATTATTATTATTATTATTATATTGCTCAGAAGACATGAAAGACTGTCATTTTAATCAGTCGTTAGACTTTTTTTTCCTCTCCACCGCGACGGTGATTTCAAAGATGGGGAACCCCAAAAAAGTCTGAAAACTATTTTTAAGTCCAGCTGGGTTCGAACTCGCGACCTTTTGAACGGGAGTCGAACGCTCTACCACTCGAGCTATCTGAAGGTGAAGGTGAAGATTTGGAAGGGATAGGGACTTTCAGCTCCCCCGTGTTGATATGCCAGCCACTCAAAAATTTTTGGTATGAGTGGTGGCGGTGGTGGTGGTGGCCGGAGGTACCGTCGCTGGCTGTGGAGGGGTCTAGGGAATTGGGGTGGCGGTGGTGGTGGCCAGCGGAGCCTGGGTCTGGGTGTCGGGCGGTGAGTTGGGCGGGGTGGGTGGCGGTGTTGTGGTGGCAGTCGGAGGTGTGGTGGCGGCGTGGGGAGTAGTGTTCGGCGTGTCTGTTCTCGGAAGCGCTTGGGTGGTCTGTAGCGTCGGTGCTGTCGTGGGACGGTGGTTTTTGGTCCGTTGTCTGGCTGTTGGGGGGCCGGGTCTGTACCCGTGTTCTTGGAGATCTTGCCGGTCGGGGTTGGCGTTGGTGAGGCTTCTGTTTCAGTGCCCGTCTCCGGAGTCGTGGGCGGGGTGTTTCGGCCGCACCCTGTGTTCTTGGTGGCGGGGGGCGACGTGGTGCCGGTCTTCTTGGTGGCTGTCTGTGGGGCGTCGGTCGTCGCTTGGCACCCCGTGTGGGTTTTCTGGGCTACGGCCTGGCTGGCTGTGCTTTCTGTCGTGGGGGGTTCGAGGTCCGAGTGTACTAGCCACCGGGAGGTGACCAGTGCCCGGTGGTATATGTCGCCCTCGGTTGATAGTACGGCTATCTAGCTATCTAGCTCTCCTTGAAGTTTTAATCTTTTTCATACTGAAACACTGTTGCTTGAAAGGCTTGGCGCCTGACGGGCGCCAAGCTACTCAGGCACCATCCTTGAACTAAAAATAATGGTTGATTTATCTCCACATTTGTTGTGTAGCTTTCATAGGACAATACATTTTTAAACGTAAGGCTCGGGATATAATGGGTTAAGCCGCCTGAGTCGGCCAAAGATTCAGCACATTGGTTGCCTCCTGTGTATAGCGGATCGAGAGAGGAAACCGGTGTGAGGAAAGCGGCAGTGTGGAGGCTGAAAAGTCCTTTGAATACTCGTTTCGTTCGCGGAACGGCTGAGGACTGAAGAAGTATTGACAGCAGCACCTAATCCCCAATCTCTCCGGCAAACATGGTGGCTTATTAGAATTTTAACAAGCAGGGAGTAGAGACTTGACTTCAGCTTCCGGCAAGAAAGAGTACTCAGTATCTCCGTTATAACTTGTTTTGTTGTTGTTGTTGTTTTTTTAAAATATTTATGTACAGTATCGGTGGACAAAAAGCCTAACTTAAAACTTGCTAAGTTTGAATATCGTAAAATGAAAGACTTAATTTCCGACGTGACGTATCATTATCAATCCATTCAGTGTTTTTGTTGTTTCTGGCCTGTCCCCATTCTGTTAAAACAGGGCCATCACTCTTTCGCCTTACCGACGAAGGATCCAGAGTGACAGCCCTGCTTTATTCCCTGCCCTGATCATTTGTGTTTGGAATTCTTTTTAATACAACGTCAAGGAAACCCAACCGTCAAAGAAATTATAATTGGGCAAAGGCATAGATCTTCATGAGTCCCCCGCAACTGCGGGGGCTCATGATGATCTGTGCCGTTTGCAGTTGGATTGTAGGCATATTATACGGTGACACCGTTCTTTCCTCGGCAGGGCGAGGGTATTTAACATGATTAAACCTCAGCCCATTTAGGAAGTCATCCATGCTGAGGCAGATAAGGGGAAAAAAAGTCCGGCAGTGAGGACATGCTGACACCGAAATAAACCTTTTATTTTTTTTTATAGAGAAGCTGAAGCCCATCTTGGTTAACACTGCAGAGGCACAGATCCCCAAGAGCCCGTATGTATTCGTCGATCAATTGCAGAAGCTTTTGTGGTCTCTTGCAAATGGAAGGGTTTGGATGCTGGATCATGCAACCCACGTTATATCGGAATTCTCAACAAACCATTGGAATGGAGAAATCCCCCCACCCCCTCCCCCTTTATTGATAGTTTGGAGTGGAAACTACTGTGTCAGTCATTCTCCCCCCCCCATCCCCCCCACTCCCCCTCCCCCCCCCCCAAAAAAAAAAAAAGTCTTCTTACGCCATTGTATGCCACTCCCGATGAACGTCATTTTCTTTCTCTGAAAAACACACGAAAATCATGTAAATTTAAAAAAAAAAAAAAAAAAAATCATGGCCGGCCCGTCAGTCGTCCTCAACACGTAGATGTAAATATATCTCTTCTTTGTTAGAAATAAGCATGCATTTCACATGAACACTCGATGATTATGTAAATCTGTGCCTCTTACTGGTGAAACGGGTTGACCGTAGGATCGTCGCGGCGTAATTCTTGGATGGGCACAAGTCGAGCTGTCAACGGATAGTTAGATAGTATGAAATGTTTGTTTGCAATACCGTCCCAGCCAGAATGATGCTGAAACTGACTATGTTATAAGCTATGCACGGATCGGCAGACGCCTTGCAAGACCAAGATTTTGAACATTGAACCCTTATCATTCGGAATACACCAGTGTGTGAAATAAGTTTGACTGAAATAGTTCAAGGGTAGTGCCAAAATAGCTTTTAGCCTCAGTATGATCATAGTTAGCTCATTCGAGACGTGCCGCCTCCGGATACGCGACGACGGACTGCTAAAACATGACAGCAGAGGAAAAAACAATCCACCACTTCTTCGCTCTAGCCAACTCCCACATCGATGGCATTAACTTTCACGCAGTATCAAATTATTGCAACTTCCGGAAGCCACCTTTCTTGATATTGAAATATAAAGGATAACGTTTCCGGAACATTAGAAATACGCTACGCGCAGTGCAATCACTTACTTACTTACGCCTGTCACCCCTACCCGGGTATAGGCCGTCGACGAGAGACCTCCAGCAACTCCTGCCCTGTGCTTCTCCTTCGATTCTACTCCAGGTGGTTCCCAGTCTCTTGATGTCTGCTTGGAGGTCTCGACGCCAGGAGTTTCTTGGCCTACCTCTTTTCCTCTTTCCCTGGGGGTTCCATGACAATGCCTGCCTAGTGATACTGGAAGCTGGCTTTCTCAGACTGTGACCGATCCATCCCCATCTTCTTCGTCCAATTTCATTCTCTGCTGTTATCTGCTCTGTTCTCTCCCAGAGTCTGACGTTGCTGATCTTCTCTGGCCAGTGGATTTTCAAAATTCTTCTAAGGCAACTGTTCATGAAGGTCTGTACTCTGTTGACTGTGGTTTTTGTCAATCTCCAAGTCTCTGCTCCATATAGGAGAACTGCTTTTACATTGGAGTTGAAAATCCGGACTTTGGTGTGTTGTGACAGCTCTCTGGAACTCCACACTTTTTTCAACTGGAGAAAGGCTGCTCTGGCTTTACCGATTCGTGCTCTGACATCTGCATCAGTGCCGCCTTTTTTGTCTATGATGCTCCCGAGATAGGTGAAGGACTCCACCTCCTCCAACGGGGTGCCAGCAAGCAAGACTGGTTCTTCCCTGGTTGCGTTCAGCCTCATTGTCTTTGTTTTCTGCTTGTGGATGGTGAGGCCCATTAGGGACGAGATGTCAGCAAGCCTCGTGGTCTTGTCCTGCATTTGTTGATGAGTGTGGGACAATAATGCCAAGTCGTCTGCAAAATCGTGGTCGTCAAGCTGTGTCCACAGTGTCCACTGTATTCCACTTCGTCTGTGCTCTGTGGTCATCTTCATGACCCAGTCTATGGCCAGTAGGAAGAGAAATGGAGACAGCAGACACCCCTGCCTGACACCAGTTCTGACCTGGAGCTCCCTGGTGAACTGCCCTTCGTGGATCACGCGACATGTCATGCCATCGTAGCTGCTCTTGATCAGGCGGACGAGCTTTGTGGGTACACCGTAGTGTCGTAGGAGTTTCCACAGAGTCTCTCGGTCCACGCTGTCAAATGCTTTCTCATAATCCACAAATTTGACGTACAGCGGGGAGCTCCACTCCAGAGACTGTTCCACGATGATGCGGAGAGTGGCGATCTGGTCTGTACATGATCGGTTCTTCCTGAATCCTACTTGCTGGTCTCTCAGCTGGGGGTCAATGGAGCTCTTCATTCTCTCTAGGATGATCCTGTTGAAGACCTTTCCTGATACTGACAGCAAGGTGATTCCTCTGTAGTTGGAACACTTGCTGAGGTCGCCTTTCTTGGGAAGCTTGATTAGGTACCCCTCCTTCCAGTCAGCCGGCATCACCTCCTCTTCCCAGATCTTTCCAAACAGTGGGTACAGCATCTCCACTGTTGTCTCTAGGTCTGCTTTCAGAGACTCCGCTGGGATGTCATCTGGCCCTGCTGCTTTGCCGTTCTTCAAAAATGCCACTGCTCTTCTGATCTCTTCCCGGCTGGGTCTGTCACAGCTGATGGGTAGGTCGGTCTCTGCCGGCTGGATGTCTGGGGGGTCGGGTGGGCTAGGTCTTTTCAGTAATTCTTCAAAATACTCGGCCCATCTGTCGAGTTGGTCTGCTCTGTCTGCAATAGGCTTGCCTTCTTTGTCTTTTACTGGTCTTTCTGTATGACCATACTTGCCCGACAATCTTCTGGTAATGTCGTAGAGCTGTTTCATGTTGCCGCTGCCTGCTGCATTTTCTGCCTCTGCTGCCAGGCTGTCTGTGTAGTCCCTCTTGTCTGCCCTGATACTCCTCTTCACCTCGAGGTTGGCTTCCGAGTATTCCTCCTGTGCCCTTACTTTGGCTGCTCTCGTGCGACTGTTGTTGACCGCTGCTTTCTTCTGCTTCCTCACTTCTATCTTCTTCAAGGTCTGTGCCGACAGCCAGTCCTTGTGATGGTGTTTCCTGAACCCTACAGTGTCTTTGCAGGTTGAGTTCAGCGCCTCTCTAACTGCCTTCCACTGCTGCTCTGTGGTGACTGCCTCCTCTTCATTTACTAGCTCCTGTAGCGCTTGAAACCGGTTGGACAGCACCAGTTTGAACTCTTCTCTAACTCCAGTTTCTCTCAGGAGGCCTACATTAAAGCGCTGTCTTCTTGTTGTCTCTGTGCGGCTTTTCTTTAGCTTGAGCTTCATTCTTAAGGTAAGCAGATGGTGGTCTGAGGCGACATCTGCTCCCCTCCTCACTCGAACATCTTGAAGGGATCTTCTAAATTTCTTGCTAATGCAGATATGGTCTATTTGGTTCTCTGTTGTATGGTCAGGTGAGACCCAAGTTGCTTTGTGTATTCTTCTGTGTGGGAAGATGCTGCCTCCAATGACAAGTCGGTTTAGAGCACAAAAGTCTACAAACCTCTCCCCGTTCTCACTCATCTCCGAGCCTAGTCCCTGTCTCCCCATCACCTCTTCGTATCCGGTGTTGTCCTCCCCTATTTTGGCATTAAAATCGCCCATGACGATGGTGATGTCTCGCTCCGCACATTTGTCCACGGCACTCTGGAGTCGGTCGTAGAACTCTTGTTTCTCTTCCTCGTCACTGTCATTAGTGGGCGCATAACACTGGATGACGTTCAGCTTGAGCTTTTTCTTGGTTCTAAAGGCTGCTGTGATAATTCTTGGCCCAAGAGGTACCCAGCCCATCAGCGCTCTCTGTGCCACTGGTGACAGCATGAATGTTACTCCTTCTGTATGGGGGGCATTCTCCTCTTCATGACCTGAATACAGAATCATCTCCCCACTTAACAGCCTTTTCTGGCCAGACTGCGTCCATCTGGCTTCACTGATACCTAGCAGGGAAAGGTTGTACTTTTGCATTTCCGCTGCTATCTGGGCGGCCTTGCCGCTCTGGTACTTGGTCTTGACGTTCCATGTGCCCATGGTTGTGTCCCTGGATAGAGAGAGGCGGCTCGGTCCTGTGGCTTCCGAAGACTTCCGGCTTTCACCACAGGACGTCATAAGTCTTCTGGTAGAAGAACCTTCCTCGTCCAGGAAAGGAATTACTGTTAGTCTTTACGTCGGCGTTTTTGTAGCTATTTCCTTTTTTACAGGGTGGGGAAGCTACCCCCACGCCCAACCCCCTTACTAGGAGGACCAGGGGTTTTCTGTCGGGGTCACCTTCCCTTAGACCATGTTGGTTCACGGCACCTTATTTCATTCGGTGCACCCCTCTCACGAGGGACCCCCTATCCACCACCCAGGGGACGCGCCTCAACGCCATATGGTCCCAGCGCGAGGAGTGCAATCACTGATGCCTTTAAGTCCCTCAAAACGTATTACTTCACAGGGGCGGATCCTAGGGGTTCCGCCCCCCCTCCAAAAAAAAATAACAACAACAAAAAAAAATAATAATAATAATAATTAAAATGCTGTAACAAAGTCCCTTTTTGGGGTGTTTAAACACTCCAGCCCTCGCTATTTGATTTTTTTTTGTTGCGAGTTTTCACACACACACACACGCTACCCCCACCCCCACCCCTCTTTGTTTGATATTTGGGCTAGTGGCGAGAGTGTTGACACACACACGCCTTTCATCTACACCCCCTCCCTCCCGTTGAAAAAGTTGGAACCACCCTCCCCACTCGAGGTAACTGATCCGCCCCTGTCTTCAAGTCTGCGTGCTGATGGCCCTGGCTGTTCGTGTGAGTGTGTGTTCTGTGTGCCCACGGTGTGTGTGTACCGGTGCGTGCGTGTGTGTGTGCCGCGTCAAAGTCACCGTGGGCATACAGAACACTCAATGCGGGGGCTCATGAGGATTTATGTCTCTTGCCGGGGTAGCGTTTGCCTTGCCTCTGCTAAGGTCATAGAACTTCACTAGCACAGACAACATTTGCATTGATACACCATAAATACGCGTTTATGGACGCAGACCTTTGGCTTTTTGCAAGAGCTATCATTGTCGGTGACTGAATGAGCTTTTGACCGGTTTACCGCGGCTTTCACTGTTTTAGTTCTTCAGTCGTGACGCGCTGTCTTGCGGAGATCGTGGTCATCGTGTATGTGCACATATGACTGACACCAGTAGTTGTTTCTCAGTCTCACGGGCACCTAGCCTGTGACATTTTGAGACTGTCAGCTGGTCAGTGTACCTCTCAGTAACTACCATGTAAGCCAAACTGAGGCCATTGGACCGACGTCTGCCGTCCGGCGCCCGCACTGGCAACGGCCTTTTACAGAGAACAGCAGAAATATAATCACTGCCGTACTGTACACACGGAAATGTTCACACGATTTCTCGACCCCAGCATTGACGACTGTCGGACAGGCCGCCGATACGAGAGCTCCTTCAAGTTTCAGCACTCGCCACAAAGATGGCCCATGATGACTCAGGCCGGTTGTTACGATTGTGGTTGTGTTGTCCTGTGAGAGCATACATGTGTTAATCGTAGGAAACGATCCGATATTTATTTAAGCTATCATGGTTACGATTCACGTACCTTTTTAGTGAGATTCTTTATCGTTCGCGCGGATAGCGGGTTTTGCTTTGTTATGATACGCTAATTTTAGTCCAGAAGAGATTGAATCCGAACGTTCGAGCATAATCGCGCTGTCTAGTGACCTCGTACATGTGACGTTGAAGTATAAGCAACAGCTTGCTACATTGTAATAATTTTAGTTGTTTACTGTGCTTGTGAATTGAGCAGCCGTTTTTTTGTTGTTTGTTTTGTGAAAGATCGTGAATCTTCCAGAAAGTTTTTTTTTATTTTTTTTTTAATTAATATTTATGATTTTAGTTACGTGTTCCATTCTGATTGGTTGTGGTGTGTGAGTTTTTGTGGATTGTTCTTGAAAGTTGTTCGACTATAAAAGACGGGGAAAGGAAGCGCGCACCGGCATACATTGTCTTGCATTGTCAGTCGTAGAGACACACAGTTATCGTAGGTACGTGGCCCGTATAGGCTGTACATTGTGAGAGATACAGGTAACAGTGTGGTGTACGTTGTGTGAGGAACTTTGTGTCGACAGTGTGGATATTTGCAGAAGAGACTCTTTGTATCAGTGTTGGTGCATTTGGAACTGCATTGTGTGGATATCGCATCGCTGAATTAACTGAAATATTGTTGGAACTGTTACTCCAGTATTGTCTACATCCTTAAGCCACGTGTGACGGATTGCAGCTGAATGAAGTTTATTTAAAAGAACCTTACGTGCGTGCGTCTGGTGTGTTTATCATACTACGACTACAACTCCACCACGTAACAAGGGTGTAGGGTGTGTGTGACCGTCGAAACTCGCCAAAAACAAATCGACTGAATAGGGGGGGGGGGGGGGGGGGAGGGGCCGCCTCTCACTGTTTGTCCCCTTTGATTCGCTACCGCTTTCGCGGTAGCAAATCGAAGGGGACAACGAGTGTGACCAAGACTCCATCGCGAAATAGACTGACCGCTGCAGCTAAATGTCACTGAGTAGCACGAAGTTATTTATGCAGTACCTCTTAGCCCCTACAAACTCGTCCAGCTGTGGCGGCCGTGGATCTCGGTACTGCGCCCCCGTCACGCTGGATTCCGTGGCAATGAACGAGCGGACAACCTCGCTGGCAAGGCAGCAGTCACACAGGGCCTTCGCCGGATGCGGGGCAGATGAGACGCGGTAAACCTGACAAAGCATTTCCAGGAACAGAGCCAAGGACGACAATAGATCTCCAGTGCGCAAAGGCCGTCAGTCGGGCCGATATCGCCGCCCAGGAACAGAGCCAAGGACGACAATAGATCTCCAGTGCGCAAAGGCCTTCAGTCGGGCCGATGTCGCCGCCCAGGAACAGAGCCAAGGACGACAATAGATCTCCAGTGCGCAAAGGCCTTCAGTCGGGCCGATGTCGCCGCCCAGGAACAGAGCCAAGGACGACAATAGATCTCCAATGCGCAAAGGCCATCAGTCGGGCCGATGTCGCCGCCCAGGAACAGAGCAAAGGACGACAATAGATCTCCAGTGCGCAAAGGCCATCAGTCGGGCCGATGTCGCCGCCCAGGAACAGAGCCAAGGACGACAATAGATCTCCAGTGCGCAAAGGCCGTACCGTCAGTCGGGCCGATGTCGCCGCCCAGGAACAGAGCCAAGGACGACAATAGATCTCCAGTGCGCAAAGGCCTTCAGTCGGGCCGATGTCGCCGCCCAGGAACAGAGCCAAGGACGACAATAGATCTCCAATGCGCAAAGGCCATCAGTCGGGCCGATGTCGCCGCCCAGGAACAGAGCCAAGGACGACAATAGATCTCCAGTGCGCAAAGGCCATCAGTCGGGCCGATGTCGCCGCCCAGGAACAGAGCCAAGGACGACAATAGATCTCCAGTGCGCAAAGGCCATCAGTCGGGCCGATGTCGCCGCCCAGGAACAGAGCCAAGGACGACAATAGATCTCCAGCGCGCAAAGGCCATCAGTCGGGCCGATGTCGCCGCCCAGGAACAGAGCCAAGGACGACAATAGATCTCCAGTGCGCAAAGGCCTTCAGTCGGGCCGATGTCGCCGCCGTTGGCCCGCGCCGCACAGCCGTGCGCGCGCCAACGGCGGCGGACCGGAAGTCGGCCTTTTGCGCATTGGGTCGCGGCCTCCGTGGCAGACTGGGCCGTGTGGAGAAAGACAGACAGCGGACGTCTGGCAGACTTGAAAGGCCATGGAGCATGGATGGTCAGTGATTGGAACCAGATCATGATATTGGCACGATATCGAAAGAAACCAGCCTGGGTGGTCTCAGTTCTGAAGGCCGCGTGCAGTGCGTATGGGCCTTTCGGAGCGCAGAGATCACGTGTTGACCGAACTGAACTGCGCCGTGGATGAGACTGAGATGTTCACTTCTCTTCCTTTGTTTCAGATTCCAAGGCCTCCGTCCCCTGCGTGCAACTTTCAGACCGCGTTACTGTCTGCAAGAGACATAGATGTTCATTTGCCTTAGCAGTAGTAGGGGCTCGTGGGAATCTATACCTTTTGTTTTATGCTTACATCTCATTTCGGTCTCAGACAGAGGAGCCACACAGGTTTCAGCTGGTGACGTCTCCAAGATGAATGTCAGTACTGACTGCAGCCTACGCCACTGTTTCCAGAAACACCCCGGCAAGACAAATTATTTATGAGTGAACCGCACGTGCAACCACCGAACCGTGACACCACGTGGTCCATCTTCTCTTGGAAAAGTTTGACAGACATTAGCTAAGTCCCACCTCTCTGCAATGAGAAGCCGCACAGACCTAAATGAGTCACAGTCAGAAGGCTGACAAAAACAGTGTATATGCAGCTGGTTTTCGCGGTAAATTTCATTTTGCACCGAGAAAGTCAGTGGAGGGGGTAGGTGTAGCAGGGCACGGTGGGTTGGGTGCGTGTGTGTGTGTGGGGGGGGGGGGGCCGGGTGGGGGTGGTGTGGGTGTGTGTGTGTGTGTGTGTGTGTGGGGGGGGGGGGGGATAATAGGCAGCGGTCAATCTTCTCTCGGAGGCGCGGTTTGTCGACACTAACAGCAGTAGCCTTCTGTGTGCAATGGGCATATATATCCATCCTCACGATTCCCCTGCAGGGGCTCCGGCGAAAGAATACTTAACTCATTGGAGTCGTGCAGTAGACGGATACGCGGCTATTTGCCGCGTATCCGTCTACGACACGTCTCTAATGAGTTAAATGTATCTTACTATTACTGATACTGACTGGTCAGCTTCTAGTGTCTTACTAGACGCGTGTCAGTACTGTACCAGTACCACGGTATCTCACATAACACGCACAGGTCTCTGGTCCCCATTAGTCGTGCGGCCAAGGGGCATAAAGCTAAACTAACGAACCAAGTTCCCATGGTTAGTAGAAGGTCCTCGGGCCGATGCCAATCTTAGCTGGCCCGCCTGAGGAGCTTTTGCTTACCAAGTAGTTTTTCATCATCATATACATGCATAAGAGAGTGACAGTACGAAATATTGAAATGACTGAAAACGGTCAATTTTTTTTTTTTTTTTTTTTTTTGGCTTTTGACTTCGCGAACGAAGATTCTATAGGGCTTGCCCACGTCGTCTGCAGGCATTTTCGTGGCTGCGGAGGCCAATCCGGGACAGGCAGGTTCGACCGCAGTGGCTGCAGGGGAAGGTCTGGTCAGGGTTCTGAGTTACAACAGCTCTGTTTTTTCTTCTGAGCCGCTTGTCTTTAAGGTTAGCTCTGCGAGAGTCCTCAAAGGAGACGGCTGCCTTGTGAATGGTGGAGCGCCAGGTGTCACGGTCCGCAGCAAGCAAAGACCATTGGTGGTGGTCGATTTGGCAGGCACTAAGTGACTTCTTGAGACCGTCTTTGTATCTCTTCTTTGGTGCCCCTCTGTCTCGGTGTCCAGTGGCGAGCTCGCCGAACAGAGTGATCTTGGGTAGGCGATGATCCTCCATCCTGGAGACGTGCCCCGCCCAGCGAAGCTGTGTCCGCAGCAGCAAAGCCTCGATGCTCACAGTTTCCGCCTGTTCAAGGACCTCGACGTTGGTGACATAGTCACTCCAGTGAATGCTGAGGATGGTACGCAGGCAGCGCTGGTGAAAGCGTTCGAGGAGTCGTAGTTGTCTGCGGTAGAGGGCCCAGGACTCGGAACCGTACAGCAGGGTGGTGAGGACGACAGCTCTGTACACGCTGATCTTGGTGCCTTTTTTCAGCTGTTGATTGTGCCACACCCGCTTGAATAGTCGCCCGAAAGCACTGTTCGCTTTTGCCAGCCTGTTGTCCAGCTCCTTGTCCAGCTTGGCGTCTGACGTGATGATGCAGCCAAGGTAGGTAAACTGGTGTACAGACTTCAGTTCGGACTCGCCGATGGTGATGTGGGGAGGGCGATGCTCTTCCTTGGGTGCCGGCTGATGAAGGACCTCTGTCTTTTTCAGACTGACCTCAAGTCCAAAGAGCTGGGCGGCATCTGCGAAGCAGGACGTAATGCGCTGCAAGGCTCTCTCTGTGTGTGCAACGAGGGCAGCGTCATCAGCAAAGAGCAGCTCACGAATCAGTTGGTCTAGGGTTTTCGTGTGGGCCTGCAGTCGTCTGAGGTTGAACAGGCTGCCATCGAGACGATACCTGATGTACACTGCGTCGTCATCGTCGAGGTCCACTGTGGCCTGCTTCAACATCATGCTGAAGAAGATGGTGAAGAGGGTCGGTGCCAGCACGCAGCCTTGCTTCACGCCGTTGCGAATGGGGAATGGTTCTGAGAGGTCACTGTTTAGTCTGACCTGGCCTTGCTGGTTCTCGTGGAGCTGGACGATCATGTTGAGGAACTTTGGGGGACAGCCTAGTCGCTCCAGGATCTGCCACATACCTTGCCTGCTCACAGTGTCAAACGCTTTTGTTAGGTCGACAAACGTTACGTACAGCCCTTTGTTCTGCTCGCGGCACTTCTCCTGAAGCTGTCTCAGCACAAAGACCATGTCGGTGGTACTCCTGTTGGCTCTGAAGCCACACTGGCCCTCTGGGAGGTGGTCCTCAGCGATGGCAGGTACCAGCCGATTCAGGAGCAACCTTGCGAGAATTTTCCCGGCAATGGACAGCAGGGTAATTCCACGATAATTAGAGCAGGCAGACTTCTCTCCTTTGTTCTTGTACAGGGTGATGATGACTGCATCACGGAGATCCTTTGGTAGTGTTCCTTTTTCCCAGCAGCAGAGAAAGAGGTCGTGGAGCTTGTTGTGCAGTGCTGGGCCTCCATGTTTCCAGATCTCTGGCGGGATTCCGTCAATGCCTGCTGCTTTGCCACTCTTGAGCTGGTGGATGGCTGTGAGGGTCTCTTCGGCGGTGGGCGGTTCGTCCAATTCAACCTTTAGTGGAAGGTGTGGGATTTGGAGGATGACTGTTTCTTGAACAGTGCGCTCAGCGCCGAAGAGGTCCTGAAAGTATTCCGACCAGCGGTTCAAGATGGAGGTATTATCTGTGAGGAGTGCCTGTCCATCAGCGCTTCGCAGGGGACTTTGTACCAGGTGCCTAGGGCCATACACTGCTTTCAGTGCTTCGTAGAAGCCTCTGTAGTCACCGTTGTCAGCGCAGAGCTGGGTCCTCTGTGCGAGTCTGGACCACCACTCGTTCTGGAGCTCTCTAAGCTTGAGCTGGAGACTGCTGCAGATGAGGCGGAAGGCAGACTTCTTCACAGGGCAGGAAGGCTGGGCTAGGTGGGCCTGGTGGGCGGCTCTTTTTTTTGCTAGAAGTTCCTGGATCTCTACGTCGTTTTCGTCAAACCAGTCTTTGTTTCTCTTTCTAGCAAAGCCCAAGACTTCCACAGAAGATTTTACAATAGCAGTTTTCAGTTGTTCCCAGAGTGTTTCAGGGGAGGAGTCTGCTGGATCAACTGTGTCTTTGAGCATGCGCTGTAAATCGGCCTGAAGGGCAGCTTTCTTGTCGTCACGCTGAAGGCTGGCAATATCAAGCTTTTTCTTGGGGGGGCCCCATTTCTTGGGTTTCAGCTTGAGGCGGAGCCTTAGTTTGCAGCGAACAAGGCGGTGGTCAGTGTGGCACTCTGCGCTGGGCATCACTCTGGTGAGGAGGACGTCACTGCGGTCCCTCTGACGCACTAGGACATAGTCGATAAGGTGCCAGTGCTTGGAGCGAGGATGCATCCAGGTGGTCTTTCGACTGTCCTTTTGCTGGAAAGTAGTGTTGGTGATGACAAGTTGCTGCTCTGCACAGAGCTCCAACAGTAGGCGACCATTGTCATTGCAGTTCCCAACGCCATGCTTGCCGAGGACTCCTTTCCAGGCTTCTGAGTCTTGGCCCACTCTGGCGTTGAAGTCGCCAAGGATGATGACTTTGTCGTCTGCAGGGGTGCTCTGCAGGAGGCTGCGCAGGTCAGAGTAGAACTTGTCTTTCTCTGCAGGCTCTGCCAGGAGGGTTGGGGAGTACACACTGAGAAGGGTGACGTATTGCTGGTGTCTCAGTGGGAGGCGCATGGACATGATGCGGTCGGAGTGACCCGTTGGTAGGTTTTCCAACTTAGTCGCAATGTGGGTCTTCACCATGAAGCCCACGCCTGAGAGCCGTCTTTCTGATGCAGGCCTGCCTGACCAGTAGAGGGTGTAGCCAGCGCCAAGTTCTTGGAGGCTGCCTTCCTCCGGGAGGCGTACTTCGCTGAGCGCGGCGATGTCGATGTTTAACGGCCTCCGCAATTCATGGGCAATGAGGGCGGAGCGACGTTCAGGGCGTCCGCTGTCTGCTGTGTCGAGCATGGTTCGGATGTTCCAGCATGCTACGTTGAGTCCGGTCGTGGTCGTCATGAGAGTAGATCCATTGTTTTTTCTTGTTTTCTGACCGCATGAGAAGATGCCCGTTGACCGCGGCTAGCCAACTGGGTTACGAGGGGATAAGCTTTGGTTAGGCCACCTTTTCTAGGCCCCTCTCCGTGTGGAGCAAGCAGTGCTGTCCCTAGAGAAGGCTGCTTGGTCGTTCAGGGTGTGCCGAGTGACGTTGTCATCCCCAGGTCAACATCAGGCGACCAATATCATGAACCGCCTGCATGCAGGTTTGAGACTGCGGCTTCCAGTGACATCTTTCACCTGCCGTTTTGCCCCTTGCCCATCGCTACAGGACTTGGAAAGGGGCATAAAGCTAAACTAACGAACCAAGTTCCCATGGTTAGTAGAAGGTCCTCGGGCCGATGCCAATCTTAGCTGGCCCGCCTGAGGAGCTTTTGCTTACCAAGTAGTTTTTCATCATCATATACATGCATAAGAGAGTGACAGTACGAAATATTGAAATGACTGAAAACGGTCAATAGCCTACTAACTAAGCCCCCATCTGATCCGTGGTCAACAAGAGCCATAAATTCTCACGAGTCCCTGCGGATGCAGGGGCTCATGAGAATTTATGCCTCTTGCAGGTGGAACTGGCTAGCTAGAGCCGGGCTGTTCCGTCTGAACCAACAAGCTGAAATTCAGCTTTTGGGAATTTTGAAAAAGCTGAATCAGTCTCCAGAACTGAAGACTGTCACTCGCGTGTATGTAGATCTAGCACTGTGACATTAACTCTTTCGAGATGTGCCAGTTTCATACAGAAGTGAGTAAGTCTGTGTTATTTGTTTCATCATCATCTCTGGTTCTGCCCCTCCTTACTTATCTGATCTTGTCCAGCTGTATACACCGTCCTGCTCACTACGCTCTGCTTCAGACACTCATGTTTTCCGTTCCCTAGACGTAATAAGGTCACTCAAGGTCATCGTGCATTTTCGTATTTTGGTTCCATTACATGGAATGCCCTCTCAGCTGACGTGCGTCACTCATCATCTCTCTCCATTTTAAAATCCAAGCTTAAAACACACCTTTTTCTGTTGCATATACTTAAAGACCATTTTGTCTGGCGGCTCATCATGTGTGTGTGTGTGTGAGTTTTCTGCTCATTGTAAATCAATGTATGTTTGTTGTTGTAGTATGGGTTTGTTTTTGTATTTTGCTTTGTGTTTCGTTACTGTGATTGTAAAGCACCTAGAGCACCTTGGTGATTAGGCGCTATACAAATTACCTTTATTATTTATTATAAAGCTGCGAATCCGGATGGGAAATGTCTCAAATGGGTTAACGCAATCGCCCACACTTAAATTTAGTTTACAGTCCCACTGCTGTTGGGTCCCAACCTCGGCCAAAGTGACATATACTGCTCACAAATAGTAATGTATGTTAACTTTTCAGCTTGAATTACTAAAAGTCCACAGAATCGTTATAATCACGGGTATATCATTGATTAGCCATTCACTAGCCTACAATTTCACAGGGTGTGACAAAGTGCTCACAAAAAGTAAAGGATTGTATTACTTGTAGCTTACATTATTTAAATGTCCCAAAAAGTTCAAACATCAATCAGACCAAAAAGATGACTGCAGTTTACAGATGCAAGGTGTTTTCCAACATTTTAGTAATTCAAGCTGAAATTATGACGTCCCTTGCTTTATGTGAGCACTACATTTCGCACCAATGTTGTCAAATTGTAGGCCAATGGGATGACTAATCACCGATATAACCGTTATGATTATCCATCCTGAGAACTTTTAGTAATTCAAGCTGAAACGTTAATGCACCTTACTATTTGTGAGCAGTATATGTCACTCTGGCCGATTGATTGATTGATTGTACATTGCTTAACGTCCCGACAGCAACAAGGCTTTCTCAGGACGTGCCTGCACTGCATGTGAAAAAAAAAAGAAAAAAAAAAAAAAAAAAAAAAAAAAAAGAAAAAAAGAAACAGAACATTGAATGTATGTCGCCAGCCGGTCAGATACATTAAATAAACCTAACACATGGGGCCTAAATAAAGCTAAGACCATTTAGCAACACACATCCAATATCAAGAGCTACAGGCAGTGCAGACAGTAGGGAGAGTTTTAAAAAGGCAAATACAGGTGAATGGACAAAGGGTAGACAGAAACACATGCCCCAGAATAGAGAGAAAAACCCACCCTGTGGGGCTGACCAAGGTGACCCTGGGAACTAAAAAATACCTAACCCCACCCAAGTCCCCCAGGGCAGACCCGGGTGGGGTACTCTGGCCGAGGTTGGACGCAATGGTTGGGACCCAACAACTGCACATCAGTGATTTGAGACTTTCGGGCAATCGCCCATAACACGGCCTAACTTCATGGCTCCCGCGATATACAGAGGCTCACCTGTGGTCTTAGCCACAGCTGTTGTACTCCTTACAGCATATATAGCACTAGTGAGCGACAGTCCCGTCTGCTGCCTGGAAAAAAAGGTCCACGAGGATATGTGCTTGTCTGACAATCTGAAAGACACTCTCAAAGGAAGTTCTCAATCAAATCACCCAGTCTGTGCAACGAAGCGTGGAGACTGGGCGGCAGTCAGACTGAGGATGGAGGCAGCGCTGTCTTTTACCGATGATCTGTGAGGCATTTGTCTCATTTTAGTAACTAGAAAGTCTATCGTCGAGCCCCTTCCGTACGCTGTATGCTAGGAAGAGGCTTCTCATGAGCCCCTGCTGCCGCAGGCATCAGGGGCTCATGAGAATCTATGCCTCTTTTTGCAGACAGAAAACATAAATAACTTGCAACAGCAAGGGCTCACTGGAAACTATGGCTCTTTGTGGCAGAATGGTAAGGAGCTTGCAGGGGATTGATGGCTTTTGGTGGTAGAAAATACAGGTAACAAAGAGCTTGCAACAGCTGTGGCTCTTGGTGGTAGAAAACACTATACGACTTTTTGGTTGTGGAAAAAGTTTGGAAGTGTAAGACGAAACAGCAACTTGGCACGAGTCTTGAAAATGTGCAAATAATCATTGGTTCTTGTGATATGCAAACAATTGTTAATTGTCATGTTCTCTGATGATCTCACCCACACAGGAACAGAAATGCTCCAAAGCAATAAAATATGTTATTTTTAATAATATTGTTGACAACTGACACCAAACATGAATGAAACCAAATACACGATGAATAATTAACTCGCACTACACTCCCGTGTGATGCAATGGTCGTAGTTCATACAGACAAGGGGAATAATAAGAGGCGCCAAGTCAGGACTGTCGAAGGGAGAGAAGCGCACAGATTCCCTCTCCTTACAATAGGCATACCCCCTCGTGCGTGCAGCCTCCCGTTTATAGTACCTGTGGCTGCAAGCATAAGGAGGGAAAGACAAAACAATAACATGCACTATGCAAATAAATTCACAGTTTAAATTATCTTGGGGGGAAATGGTCATAGAACATAGGGAAAATAGAGTTTCAGAAGTAAACTATATGCTTATCACCATGAAGGTGGAAATATGGAAAATAGTCCAAACAATGTGATACCTAGATTCCAACTAAATACTTGTCAGTCATCTTTAACCCCTTCCCTGCCACAGTACGTACATTGTTGTTTCTGAAATCTGGGTTCATTCAGTAACCAAAAGCCCAAAACGTCAAAGCAGCAGGGATACAAATTGGTCTCAGCAAGAGGCATAGATCATGACCCCCATAGTTGCAGGGGCTCATGAGGATCTATGTCTCTTGCAGTTGGATCATGCTCACTTTTTCTCAGTAGCCAAGGGGTTAACTTCAAACGAACAAAGCCAATGAGAGAGACAGGCAGCGAGTATATTTTGGCAGAAACTTTTTACAATGAGCAAAAGAAATGCAACATCATCATTTGAATAATCAAACTTGTCTTTCTGAAGCCCCCCACCCGGGTCTGCCCTGGGGGACCTGGGTGGGGTTAGGTACTTTTTAGTTCCCAGGGTCACCCTGGTCAGCCCCACAGGGTGAGTTTTTCTCTCTATTCTAGGGCATGTGTTTCTGTCTACCCTTTGTCCATTCACCTGTATTTGCCTTTTTAAAACTCTCCCTACTGTCTGCACTGCCTGTAGCTCTTGATATTGGATGTGTGTTGCTAAATGGTCTTAGCTTTATTTAGGCCCCATGTGTTAGGTTTATTT
The DNA here is from genome assembly GCA_036245525.1 of Semisulcospira habei. Lineage (NCBI taxonomy): Eukaryota > Metazoa > Mollusca > Gastropoda > Semisulcospiridae > Semisulcospira > Semisulcospira habei. The sequence goes on along the minus strand of BTPG01000001.1, from coordinate 122,028,721 downwards.
AACGTATTTGACCGGATGGCGACATACATTCAATGTTCTGTTTATTTTTTTTCACAAGCAGTGCAGGCACGTCCTGAGAAAGCCTTGTTGCTGTCGGGACGTTAAGCAATGTACAATCAATCAGTACAATCAATCTTTCCGAAGATTCAAATGATGCTGCATTTCTTTTGTTCATCAGTATATATATTAAGCCCCTAGTGCATACAGCCACACATAGTGAAAACAGAACTGGTGGCTGTATGCACCAACAGGCTTAAGTTTAACTTAAAGACTGCATCTCTTGATGATTGAATTCACTTCGTCCGAAAAGAACAAAATCAAAATGTAATAAAAAATGTGAACAAATCAAACTGCAGATCTGTCCTAAATGTTATGAATGAACAAGAACATGAAACAAAGTGAGAAATATTTCGCCAGCCAATGTACCATGTGTCGTTCACAGAAAGAAAAATCTGATGATGTAACTAATTAAATCTCCTGTGCGTGCAGCCACAGGTACTGTAAACATTGCTTGTGGCTGCACGCGCATGGGGGTTACTAAAACTGATGAAGAACCTGTAAAATAAAAAGAAAAACCACGCTCATACCACCCCCCCCCCCCCCCCCCCCTCCAAAAAGAAAAACCCCAAACAAAATAACCAACCAACAACCCCAAAAAACACAAAACAGTTTTTTTTGTGTACAATTGTAACCCCTTGACTCTACGGGCATCTTGTGGTGGAAAAGACACACAGTTACGCATTTCATTTCCACTAGACAAAGAAATCTAGTACAAATTATGCAGCTGGAAAAATTCCAAGACCAAAATAGTGACCGCTGTTGACAAACTACAATGCAAAGAAAATAACCAACACAAAAAGAAACAAGTGCTGGAGATGTACGAGGTAAACAATGTTCTATTCTTATTCTTCTGCAACGTGTCTTTCTCTGTTGGTGATTTCGGTACACTCGAGTTCTCCCTGATGTCATAGATGTTACTGAATCCTTCTAGAATGAATAGTTGATTATTGTTCACGAGACTTTTCTTTGTTTGGAAAAAGTAAGTTTTGGTATCAATGTTAACACTTGGAAGTATTTTAACTCATTCAGCCCGACGGCCGTATTTCCCAAATTTTGGAGGTGTCATCTAATGACTATGCACCAGTTGCAGAAGACGGATCGATTGATTGATTGATTGTACATTGCTTAACGTCCCGACAGCAACAAGGCTTTCTCAGGACGTGCCTGCACTGCTTGTGAAAAAAACTAAACAAAACATTGAATGTATGTCGCCAGCCGGTCAGATACATTAAATAAACCTAACACATGGGCCTAAATAAAGCTAAGACCATTTAGCAACACACATCCAATATCAAGAGCTACAGGCAGTGCAGACAGTAGGGAGAGTTTTAAAAAGGCAAATACAGGTGAATGGACAAAGGGTAGACAGAAACACATGCCCCAGAATAGGGAGATAAACCCACCCTGTGGGGCTGACCAGGGTGACCCTGGGAACTAAACAATACCTAACCCCACCCAAGTCCCCCAGGGCAGACCCGGGTGGGGCAGAAGACGGATCGACCATGATAATTCAAGGGCAGTGCCAGAGTAGCTTGGTGCCGACAGGCGCCAAGTTAATCTGGCACTACCCTTGAATTATCATGGTTGACCCATCTCCTGCTGTAGTGCGTCAGGGCTGAATAGGTTAAATGATGTCAAATTCCTTTCGCTTGTCCGTATACATTGCAGTTTGCTTCTGTTCAACAGAAATTGTTTAGGCACCCCTTCATCTTTGTCCTTTTTCCATCCTAAGCTAGAGTTGCCATACAAAAGAGGCGACATACAGACATTGTCCAAAAAAAAAATCATATGAAATGACTCGGCAGGCATATAGACAGCCTGCGTGTTGGACTGTGATTTTGGACCTAACGGCCCTCAGCTGTAAGATCCAAAGTCATAGGCCAGCACAAACATAGTTAAGTTACAGGTAATGAGACTCTAGTATGAAAAAAGAACAGACAAGTTTATTCCGCACCATAACCAACAAGAGCAAAGCAAAACACAGTTTTATTAACCCTATTGTGCATGCAGTCATCAGTACTGTAAATGGTAGTGTTGGCTATATGCACAAGGGGTTTCAAACATTTGACCCACTTCCAAATATTGAGACGAAATATTATAGACTCAAACATTTATCAGACAAATCAGGAGGACAAAAAAGAGCATGACCATTTTTATTTTTCAAAAATCAGCTGGGATAAAATGACAGAAAAAAATGATGACAATTTCAACTTTGTGACATTTCAAACATTCCTGCACCTTAATAGACGCTGTTCCCAAGTTAAAATCAGGTCAGAGAAAGCACACAAGAAGTAGGCAATGACCCTTGAAGTGAGGACAGTACAAGCAATACACAGGGACTGCCTGTATCATCCTTCCTTTCCTGGGCCCATTACAGTCGTTCAATCAACCTCTGTGAGGACCTCAAACTGCAGATGTACATGATACCAGTAACAGAGGCCAAGAGACATAAATTCTCATGAGCCCCTGCAGCTGCAGGAGCTCATTAGAATCTATGCCTCTTGCAACAGAAGTCCTGGCAAAGGACCGATTATCCACTGAATGTGTTGACCGCACGCGTATTCTTCTCGGACACACTTCTGATTCGGGGACAACATCCGTCACAGACTGAGTAAACATTAGATCATGTACACGGTAACAGCAGCATAAACGTTTATACATATCATACACGTAAGCAACATTTGCACTGAAGACTGGATAAATAGCTCTTGTAAAAGAAATGGGGTGTACAGGTGTACAAAGTATATATGTACTGTCATCAACCCATCTCATGCATGCAGCCACCGGTACTGTAAACAGCACGGGTGACTGCGTGCACAAGAGGGTTAACCCATTTAATCCCGAGGCTGATTAAAATAAAAATTGCTTACTGTCCTATGAAGGCGACATTACAGATTAGGAGCTGGCTCAACTGTTTTAGTTCAAGGGTGATGCCAGAATAGCTTGGCGCACCTGGCGCCAAGCTATTCTGGCATCGCCCTTAAGCCATCATAGTCACATTTATTTCAAGCAGTATCAGGATGAAAAGGGTTAACTACATGCCAACATAGTAATGGCAGATTTTCAGTATTATATATACATTGTGTATAATAATGTGCATCTGTTTTTATGTATTTTGTTTTTGGATATCAGAGGTTACTTTTAATAAGTGTAATTGTCCTTTTCAAAGTATTTTTCATTATTTTATTTTCTAGAAGCAGTTCTGCCCTGAGAGAGACCTAGTCGACAGACAGCAGAAGCGAGGGTCTACTCAGATCATCTGTTTCATGTTGATTTTTTAAGTTTCCGAGGGCATTTCAATAAAATACAAAAATTGGTTGGGTTTGCTATGGTGACCAGTGTCCCCAGCACTCAGGTAACCCTTTACATGGCAGTAGTGGTAAAGGAATCATCATGACAAAAACCGCTACCGACACGCAAAGGGATAATCTTATGTTGCTATGCCAGCCCTCGAGTACACACGTAACATTATGTGACCATTGCGTAGAAATATGTGGCTAAGGAAACTGTGAAGATAGGTAGTTTTATATCATTGAAACATTATCCCCTTGTGCACACAGCCAACTGACAAATTACAATTATTCAGGTAAATGTCACAAAGTTCCTGTTTAACAGAATTCCCGTCACGAAACATGAAATCCTTGAGTATGAGCAACTCAAGTGTCAGACAGCCATTAATGCTGTGTGCTATGTCACAGGTGTGTGTAAGCAGTCATAAATATTATGCATATGCTATAGTTGAGGTGCAAACAAACAACAGAAAAACAATGTTGCTCTTGCCAGGGCAACTCGGGTCAAAAATTCTGAAACCACCACCTGCTGATGCTACACCCTATCAGTCCTGTATTCTGCCATGCTCTGAAAAGAAAACACAATATTTTTTTTTCAACAAAGGATGAAGAAACTAACTTAACAAATTATACAGAAGGTCTGAATCTGACCAGAACTGTTCGTGACTAAAAATGAATTCGAGTGAAAGAAAAATTCTGGAGCATCCACATCAGCTCCCAACATGAAAAGAGCACACATTCATGAGTCATGGGTCTTCCACAAGGATGTGCTGGTCTGTGATTTTGGACCTTACAGCGCAGAGCCACATGGTCAAGTCATTCGCAGCCAGCCGCATCGGGATGAGCGGCTTATGAGAATGAGTTAACTCATCTGACGAACTGCATCCGGATACGCGGCTTCAACCACGCATTCGGATGCAGTTCACCTCGAGCGAGTTAAAATCACAGGACAGCACACAAAGCTGTGCTGCGTTCTTCTGAGCATAATACAACTGCAGACTTGAATGTACATGTGCTGCAGAACCTGTTTTGAGTGACCATCCAAATGAGAGATCACCTGTCATTAACTCATTTATCCCCGAGTCCCCACAGCAGGAGACCGATTGACCATGATAATTCAAGGGTAGTGCCAGATTAGCTTGGCGCCTGAAGGTGCCAAGCTAATCTGGCACTACCCTTGAATTATCATGGTCAATCCATCTCCTGCAACTGGTACAGTCATTAGGCAACCCTTCCAAAATGTGAGAAATGGGACCTTGGGGCTAAAAGGGTTAACTCTTTGTCTACTACATAACTTTTCTGTCTTATGTACTCTGTCACGAAGTAATTCTGCTAAGAGTTCATTTCTGGGCCCAAGTATCAGCTTGTAACGTCACATTCTGCACTATAAATAGCCATGCACATGCACCGCATGCAAACTTCGGCTGGACGTACCTCACCGTCCAGTGTGCTACGGGAGCTGCCAGCCATAGGCACAGAGTTAAAGACCATCACTGAGGTGGCTATAGCCACCCGAATGATGGCCTTCAAAGACTGGTGACTTTTCTTGCGGTTCGAGAGAGCATCTGCCTTACAAGACACTGAACAAAACAAAAAAAAAAGGTACCGATAGTTGCTCAAAACAGGTTCTACTGTTATTCTTGCAGTCTCACACACACAAAATTATAACAAAACGGTGGCACATAGTACAATTGTAACATTATGGAAATCATAATGCGATCATGCAAGCAAAAATAAACTGGAAACTATAGCTACAGTTTAACACATGAACTGACAGGCATGCTGAACAAAAACATCAGGAAAATAACATTTTATGATCATATCCCAATCTCCCATGGCTAGTAACAGAAACATTTGTTTGCGTAGTGGGGGTGGGGGGGGGGTGGGAGGTGGTGTGGTAGGATGATGTTAGGGGATTGGTTAGGTATGACAGGAATACTTATTCCAACACTTTTTTTTTCTCGTAATACACCGAGCGGCAACATGGGAGAAAAAAAGCAGTGTCTGCTCACCTGACCAAACTATGGTGTTGACCTTGCACTTTTTTTCACTTAAGTGGAGGGAAAACCCCCCCACTGAGGTAATGAAAGCTACCAGACATCCCAAGGGACATCACTTAAGCCGAAATACCAGCAGATGGCTTTAAGAGACATCACTTGTATGGAGAGGAGTTGTTACTTGCCCCCGACTCTTGATGATGTCAGTGCTGCTAGCCACACACATACACACAAACGTTAATTTTTAAAAATAGGTCTTTACCTACCTACCTACTCAGCATTTCTTTTATTGTCATTATTATTATTTTTAAAACATGTTTTATCATATTATATATATATATATATATATATATATATATATATATATATATATATATATATATATATATGTGGGGTGGGGGTGTTGGTGGTGGTGGGGGGGGGGGGGAGGGAGGGGGGGAGAGAGCCAAAGGTCGAATACTAAGCTTTGGGAGCTGTTCTCCACTGAATGACCATGATATCTCAAGGCTGGTGCCTGAATAGTTTGGCGCCTCTAGAAGCCAAGCTATTCTGGCACAACCCTTGAACTATCATGGCTGACCAATCATCCAGGTGAAATGTGTCCGGGCTAGATTAGTTATAATAAAGATGTTGGGCTATTAGGGGGGTAATAGGATAGTGAAGACCATTTGTATTCTTTTCCCAAAGGGCACGTGGTGGAAAGAAATGACTAGGGAAGAGGATGATCATTGTTGTGAAGGAGAGGGGGGAGTGGGAGAGGGGAGGGAAGGTGGGCATGGAAGAGAGGTTGTTACAGGTAGTAGCAGTTTCAGAAAAGCAGCCTAGGCAGGCATACAACCATCACCACATCATAATGAATTATTTTTTCTCCATACATCCGGATTGGTTCTTGCATTGACCAATCACTGAGCTTTCTTCCCTTTAGCCCGGGTACGCAGACTGCCGTTTTCTGTGGCTGAGTTCTGGTCAACTTCTGGCAGTGAGTTGATTTCGTCATCTCCTACAGCTGTGAACAAATCAAATATAATTGCCATGGATATAGGTAGCCTGGACTTGCTCACAAGAGGGCTTACTTTATATTTCCTACAGTTGTGAACATGTGAGCACACAAACACAAAATAAAGTGATAAATAAATTAGCCCAGACAAACCACAAGTGCTGCTCTAACCAGACACTACCCGCGAACTGCAGTCAAACCTGTAAAGGCCACCACCTGTCTAACCCTTTTAGCCCCAAGGTCCCATTTCTCAAAATTTGGAGGTGTTGCCCAATGACTATGTACCAGTTGCAGGAGATGGATCGATCATAATAATTGAAGGGTAGCGCCAGATTAGCTTGGCGCCTTCAGGCGCCAAGCTAATCTGGCACTACCCTTCAATTATCATGGTCAAGCCATCTCCTATTGTAGGGATCTGGGGCTAAACAACCACTATTGGTCCCATGGTCTTTCCGTTCCTTCTAGGGCGACCATGTTTTGATAGTCCCTTGGGAGGTTGCCATACACAGTTCTCACTTCAAGTTCAACACTGTCTAACAAAGATGACTCAGTTTTACAAATGATTAACCCTTTGGATGTCGGTCGTGGTTTTAGTCGTGAGGATTCCTGCAAGGATCATCGCCACCAAAACTGCTGCCGATACCCATATCTGAGGTCACACTTGTTGTCTCCCTTGATTCGCTCCACTGACTGCTGGAAACAAACTTGCGCACATCTCAATGCACATTTGTCTGCTAACTGCAACACAGCATACTTAGACAACCAGCTGATGTAGTTAGTTTTGACCGGTTTGCGGTGAGCAGCCTACAACCACCACTTCCTGATAGTCCCTTAGGTGGTCTCCCTCCACAGGTTTGACTGCATCAGAAGCTGACTATTTATTATACATGGGTGTCAGTGTGAACAATTGAAAAGACTGAGAGCAATCCAAGGCAGGGGCAGCAAGAGGCATAAGTTCTCATGAGCCCCTGCGGACGCAGGGGCTCATGAGAATTTATGCCTCTTGCAGATGGAACAGGCTGGCTAAAATCGGCACCCACAATTACACCACCCTGAACTAAACCCAAATTCACTCACCCTTGACAGACTTCTTCTTGCTGGGTGAGCGTGTTTTGCGTGTGGCGATGCTGCGCTCGCGCAGTTTCCGCAGCTGGAAGGTGATGAAATTCCACATGAGCCATGCCTGCATCAAGCACGATGCTGCCAGGCAGTTGATCCTGAAAACAGAAGGACAGCTTTCACCAATGTTGTCTTGACTGCAAATGCAAAGACCACCTGATGTTGACCCTTGTGCTTGCAGCCACTGGTACTGTGAACAGTGCTGGTAGCTGCATGCACAGGGGGGGGGTCAAAGATACCATTTTTCTGTGCAATCGCATAATCTATGAGAAAGTTAATGTCAGTGGTATAAGTGTCCCTCATTCAGAGAAACACCAGCTGGATGTGGTAACCCTATGCGTGTCGATAGCGGTTTTAGACAGATGATTCCTACAGGAATGATCACAACTAAAACCACTACCTACACACAAGGGTTAACAAATACACTGTAAGTGTCCGTCAGTTGCCAAAACAAAGCAAAATGATCTATTTGAGCCCACTACACAACTGAATCTAGGGGCCAATTCAAGCTCGTGTACATTTACTGCAATGACTCTTGAAAATGTATTCACAAAGATCTAAGATGGCATGCAAGAAGTTAAATATCAGCATCAACCATAGCAACTTCGCAACGTTTTTCATAACTGTACAGTAGAACCTGTTTTGCGCAAGAAAAAGTGGCATTAAGAGACAGGGGCCCTCTCAAGACAATTAGCAAAAAGTGACCCTGAAATGTATTACAATAAGTAGTTAGTAGCAGTTATTGGGTTTACCGCTGAGCAGGTGACTAAAGCCAGCAGGAAGGGTAAAAGTCTGGTCAGCCAGACTAGGAGAAAGGTCTTAAAACAAGATGTAAATACTGGTTAAAAGTATTCTTGGCCAAAAAGTCGAACAGGTCAATCGTTCATCATGTCTACAGACTTTTGAAGTTTATAAGAAAAGTTAGATTTATACAGAGACTCAAAATTCTGTAAAACAAATTGGCTTCCTTCAGAAAGCTGAAGATTTTGTCCAGGGGAATGTCCCGAAACAAAACCTTCAAAGAGTCTGCTGTATAGTGTTTCCGCCTTATATTGATTAGGTCAGCACATGTCAAGAAGTGCTTCACCCAAAATGGCTCATCACATGCGAAGCATCTGAGGCGTTCCTCCCCTTTCAATACGGAGTGTGTGACATAATTATGGGCAATGTGAAGACGACCATGTAGCATGCTACCCACCTAACAAGCTGTGTGTTAAAGTTTCCTTTGGCAGCATCAATACTGGGCTGGCTGGTTTGCTCCAAACCATACCTGTGACAGATCAACAGCAAAATGGGCAGAGTAATACAAGAAAGAAAATGAAAAACAGCAAAACAACTGATATATTTATTCTTCAAGACGGTTGGGAAGCTATCAACAGAGAAAGAAACATGCTTAAAAAGACAGTTACAACACAATTTATTAACTCATTTGATACGTGCCACCTCTGGATACTCGGCTTACGCTGCGTATCCAGAGGCGGATGTCTCGAATGAATTAATATTTCGGGTAAATGCCTTTCTTTGAAAATAGACAAACAAACAAGTATTGAGATCAGTCGCTACTTATCTTAGTCTTACCAGCAAAGAAGGCGGTTGCCACATTCCTTCTTCGCTGATCTCATACTTGTTTGTCTGTTTTATTTGTTTGTTTGTCTATTTTGAAGGATATTTACCCAAAATATTAATTGTGGTGTAACTGTCTTTTCCAAGCGTGTTTCTTTGTCCGTTGCGTTCTTCTCAGCATTTTACATGCTTGGCAGTTACTCTTTGGTCTGGATTGTGTATTTCCCAAGATGGTTGGAATAAACTTGACTTGACAGTTCGCAACTGTGAATATACACAGAGTTTGAGTTTTTCAAGAGAATGTAAGCCTTCTGCAATGACCAATAATAAAAAAAAATACAGTATAAACTTACCAGAAAGTAAGAACAGCAAGTGTGATTGTTCCGAGCCGAACCAGAACAAACAGTACGTTAAACACCATAAACCTGTAACAAACAGTCATGTAAGCCGGTGCAAAAAACATCTAGCAGACATCTAACAAACCTGTTAAAAAGAAAGGCAAAGCCATTATGGCTCACGTGGATGACCAATATACATATGTGTGACCTTTGTGACAATAAGTAGAGGGCTGGCTTCCGCACCAGCAAAATACACGTGACCTTTGTGACAATAAGTAAAGGGCTGGCTTCCGCACCAGCAAAATCCATGTTTTCTCAAAATATAAGCATTTTTCACACATTTGTGAACCTCACTGACCCTTGACCTTTGCAATGTGTCAACTAAATTAGTATGCACAGGAAAGTCTTATCATCAGCTGCATTTGTGCCACATTTGATTGAAAAATTAGCAAAATGTTGATAATACCTACAATTTTAAAAAAATTGGCATTTTACACACATTTGCCAGCCTGTGACCCTTGACCTTTCTGAAGGGTCATCCAAATTAGTATGTATAGATAGGTCTTACCATCAGGTATCTCTGTAGCAGGTTTGGGTTTGAAGTTGTGAGTAGTATTTGAGAAAAAAACATCTTTTGTCAAACTATAGCTATTTTGGACCTATTTCTGAGCTCTTCTGACCTTTCCAAGGAATCAACCAAATTAGTATGCATAGAATCTTAGCATCAGGTATCTTTGTACCAAGTTTGGGTTTGAAGTTGTGAATAGTATTTGAGAAAAAATAAATTATGTCAAAATATAGTTAATTTTACCTATTTCCTGAGCCCCTGTGACCTTGACCTTTGTGAGAGGTTACTCAAAGTGGTATGTTTGGAAAGGTCTTGCCACAAAGTATCCTTGGGCCAAGTTTGAAGACTGTGGCTTAAATAGTCTCCTAAAAATGCCAACGTTAAAATTTATCACGCACGACGGCGAGCCAAAAACTAGATAAATCCATGAAATAAATGTGATTGTTTTCATCCCTACGTCACACGACCAGTCACTTAAGCGCAAACCGTACCATGTGACCATGATACAAAACCCTTGTAGCGAAAAATGGCGGACGTCTTGTAGCCCTCTTTGTGACGCATCTTGGATGTGAGTTTTGTTCTATAAAAGATCTCCAAGACGTTCTAAAGTAAAAAAGTTACTTAGTGTTGTTCGAAACAAGCACACTTAGTACTGGAGACTGCAACGTCATAAAATATTTTAAATTACGTGATAAGTCTATAATGTATAAATGTATATTAGTCGGAAGATGTCTTCTTGATTTCTTTTACGAAAATAGTGGAGGAATGAAAACAAATACGTTATTGGTAGCAGGGACTTGCTGCACGGATCCTTGTAGGCCTTCGGGAGGTCAAAGGAACCATTGTACCCCACAGGCCTTCGGGTACAATGGTTCCTTTGACCTCCCTCAGGCCTACAAAGGTCCGTGTAGCAAACCCCTAAGACCAATAACTTATATTATACAACAGTGTTTTTTTCCCCCTGAATTTCTGTCAGAAAATATGTGACCCTCTCTCACAAAATCAGTCTTAACTCACATTTTGGATGTTTTGACATATATACATTCCTGAAAACTACAATGTTTGCTGATTACTGTGATATGTGACTGTATGCTGTAGTGCAAAAATTGTAGAAGTTCTTAGTGTTTAAAGTTATTAAAGCCTCCGGTGGCCATTTTGAGAAAACAGCCTGGGAAGTTTCTGTGTGCAGCATAATTGGGGTCAAGGGCAGACTTTTAAAATAATTTTAAACCTATTTAATGGCATTTTTCATGATAAAGATTTTAAGCATATGATACTTTGGTGTATGTAGAATACACTTTTGCAAAAAAGTGAAAATGACCCAGATTGACCCCCACTACATATTATTGCGTGTAGTGCTGAACGGCTCCCTGCGAGTTAAGACTGGTTTCGTGAGAGAGGGTCACATATGAATAAGTTCAGGATTACCGTTAACCCTTTGAACCCTAAGTATATAACAAGACTGTATTCCCTTCAGCCCTGACTTTGAGATATGGGTACCTCAGGTTAAAAAATAATAGAAAAATGCATTTTTCTTTAAAAGGTATTTTTTCGAAAAATACTTACCGATGACATGACTTTATGGGAGATGTCTACTACTTACGCAATTCTAGCCTAAGAGCTCGTTGTGTTACCACACAACCCGGGAGGCACTCGGGGAACCCCGAGGGGGCTGAGAGTTATCTCCCGATACTTCCCATCTGGGACAGAGTACCCATAGTCCTTCAGTCAGGATACTTAGCTTACCAGCGGCAAGCGGGGCAGGTGGGAGGGTCGTCCGAGTCATGTCATCGGTAAGTATTTTTCGAAAAAATACCTTTTAAAGAAAAATGCATTTGTTTCATCAAAAACATTACCGATGACATGACTTTATGGGAGAATGGCGAAGAGGAGGAGGGTGCCGCGCTCTAGCACACCTAAGGCCCCCAAGGGCCGTCCTCCCAACCGCAAACTCCGGACAACTCTAGGTAGGTCTAAGCGACGGCGCTGAAGCGCCAGGAGGGAGGAGAGCCCCCCCAGGATGTCCCCCACCAGAGCGAGTAACCTCGCTAGGCTGACAGAACTCTGCGATCGAGAGCACCTGCGCGCCAGCCCTCCAATAGCCACGAAGAGGGCAGCCCAGTTCCTGGCGGCTGTGGCGTTCGTGGCCGTGCACGTAGCTAATTGGACGTAATTAGCCTCTAAGCTCCCTGAAGGAGGGATTCTGGAATTCGGATCGTATGGCAGAGCGTAGACAGGGAGATCGACTGCCCTGTAGCTTCAGAGCTGCCGGGCACGGCCCGGAAGCGTGAGCGTCCGCCCGTACGGCTATGTCGTCGTATGTATACGTGAGGCAGGCTCAGGCTATCCTGCCTAGTCTTCTGGGGATAAGTCAACCAGCTGGGGTCAGCAGGGTCGGTGGGGGAGAGGTGACGGACGCTGACCAAGAGCACAATGCCTCGCCAACTTCCTCGTAGAGGCGTCAAGTTGGGGAAGCGAGCCATAGCGAGGCTTCGACTGCTGCCCATGCGACGACTCCAGCGTTGCGGGTCTGTCGCAACCGCCCAGGATCAGGGGTAGGCGCTCCAGCAAGGCGGAACAGAGCCCATCGCGGCGGCATGAGGACCTAATAGAAAGCGGGAAGCAGTAGCGGGGGGTCCACGGCGAGAGAGAGATTCAGGACCGGTACCAGGGAAAGGGGTGATCCACAGGACGAGAGGCGGATCCTTCCCAGGCCAGATCAGAGCGTTGGCATCACGTCCAGGAGGGCTATACCCCACGAAGGCGCGGGGAAAGCCAGAGATCTCACCTTGCGGCGGACAGGTCTACTAGGCCATCTCGCCAGCGCGCCGATCCTCCGAAGGTATCCTGGCGCCTTCGAAGTGCAGCAACTGGTTCCATCGGGGAAAAAGGCTGGCTCAGACCTCCCACGAGCCGACCTCCTAGTCCGTGTCAGAACCAAGCCGTTCACGCTCTTGTCCGCGAGGTCCGGAGGCTAGGCTGGACCTCGAGAAGAACCACGGAAGTATAGGGCGTAGCTACGGCAGCCGGGCTGCGAGACGACCGACGGAGAGTAGAGCCGACCTCCGAGCCGGGGCTAGGCCCTTCCACCGCGAGCATCGCCGCAGCAGTACCACCTGTCCGAACTCCGGCGTACCCCTGTGCGCCCAATGGGGATACTTGCTTACTTACACCCATCATCCCCCCTGGGGCATAGGCCGCCGACAAGGTCCCTCCAGCCGCCTCTGTCCTGGGCGAGTCTCTCCAGCTGTCCCCAGGTGTGGCCCATTTCCTTGGCATCTGTCTCCAGGTCACGTCGCCAGGTGTTTTGTGGCGGACCTCTCTTCCTTTTCCCTGTGGGTTCCATCTTAGGGCTTGCTTTGTGGTGTTGGTTGCTGGCTTGCGTAGTGTGTGACCTATCCATCTCTAGCAGCGTTGTAGAAGCTCCACTTCTGCAGGCTTCTGCCTTGTCCGCTGCCACAATTCCTCGTTGCTGATTTTGTCCGGCCAGCGTATCCCGAGGAGCCTTCCAGACTGTTGTTGATGAACGTCTGCATTTCATGGTGGCCGACACTGTGGTCCTCCAGGTCTGTGCTCCCTAGAGGAGTACTGGTGTCCCAATGGGGATGTCGAGTAGGTTAGGCACCAGTATAAGCGACACCAAGGTCCTAGCCTCCTCCGGTCTGCTCCCCCAAAGTGAAGGCCAGGAAGTCCGACGAACCTGGGTCAGCCGAGTCGTCAGCACAAGGGGTCCTTCCGCGGCCAGACGACCTGCCAGGGGCCAGGAGCCGTCCACTGGAGAACGAAGAGCTGGGTAAGGCGCTCCCCGATCCCACGCAGGTTAGGGCGTTACGGATGAGAGAGGTCATCTAGTCCAAGAAGAGTCAAGAGCGGATCCAGCGCCGGTAGGGCAGGCAACTCCTGAGAACCGGCCCTGCCGAGGGAAGCCAACAGCTGACCACTCCAAGGAGGGCGAAGCAAGAAGCTCCGGGAACCGAGAGAAGAAGCGCAGGGAAGTCGAAACGCCTGTCACGAAGCGCTGCAGCCGCGGCCAACTCCGAGCTGTATCCGAGAGGGCACCAGTGGAGACAGCCGCCGAAGCTCTCGCAGACCTGTTTACCCCCTCTTGTGAAGGCAGAACCCGTCCAACTGACTAAGTGTAAATGGGATCTCACGTGTAAAGGTCACAAGCTAGTGAGAAGGCAGATCTCCAAAGGTGTATATATTGTAAAACTGTGTAGAAAGCGTGCACATGGAAGTGTAACCCAAGCAAATATGCGTACTTTAAGCCCCAAGAGTAGGTAAACAGGTCTGTGCTAGGCGAAGTAACGACCGCGTCCTCCCCGAGGATCCACCGGAGGGGTCGAGCATCCAGAAGTGGAGAGACTGCAGCCAGGCGCCCTAGGACGGAGCACGAAGGAGGGGAAAGGGCTGAGTGAGGGGGAGGGGAAAGGGACGAACGGCAGCTGGACGCGCAGGGGCCGACGAGCGAGATGGGACAGGATACCTGGAGCGACGTGAAGAACGGCAACTCCTAAGCACGCCCGCAGTGGAGAGATAGCGGAGTGTAGACGTTGAGAGTAGGAAGAGTGACTCCAACGATGGCAAACCATAGCGGACGAGCATCCCACTCGAGCGGAGCGGTCCCTCCTCGCGTGTATGAGTTCGAGAGAGGAGATCCGATGTTAAATGCCATGAGGATTCCAATCGTGACGTGACAGTGTACGCGAGCGTGAATGTCTCCATGGACCTAGCTCTATGGCGAGGTGGGCTCGCTGCCGGCGAGAAGACTCTGCGAAGGAGCCATCGGGCTGTCTGGGAGACGAGTGGGGATCGGCATCGGATCAAGGACGGATTGGCGCACGTCCCTCGGCACCGAGCTCCGTGCCGGTGCTGGTTTCCTGTTTGTCATAAGGATTGTTCTTGGTGCGTTCCCTCCTGGGAACGACCACATCGATCAACCCACTCCGCGTACTGGAACGTTGCGACCGGCGTGGTGATCTCTCCACAAGCACGACAAGGACTCGAGCGGTAAGAACCGGAGACTGGAACCTCTGTCTAGCCGGCTGGTCACCCACAGGACTCTGTAATCACTAGCAGCCGGCTCAGTGTGTCTCCCGACGAGCAGCGCTGTCCTGATGGAGCCCCCCCCAGGGAGGGAGGGCGGTGCCAGCATACCCGCTCCGAGCGCGATAACCTGCGCTACGTCGTCGGCCGCCTGGACGGCTTCCCAGCTGACCTTGAGCGGTGTGTGGGTTCTGTACTGTGCGCCCAGCGGATTCCATTTGTGCCGAGACGATGCATGCGTGCGAGAATGTCTCCGCGAACCGAGCTCTATGGCGAGGTGGGCTCGCTGCCAGCGAGGAGACTCCGCGTAGGAGCCAGTGGGCTTTCTAGGAGACGAGCGGGGATCGGCACTGGGTCAAGGACGGATTGGCGCACGTCCCTCAGCACCGAGCTCCGTGCCGGTGCTGGCTTTCTGTCTGCCACAATGTTTGGTCCTGGTGTGTTCCCTCCTGGGAACCACCGCATCGATCAACCCACTCTGCACACTATACTGACGCGTCCGGCCTGGTGATCTCTCCGTCATCTCGTCGGAACTCGAGTGATCGTAGTACCGGGAACAGCAGCCGGTATTTCAGCAGGTCTGGAACCAGTCACAGGTGCCGGGCGAACTCGTCAAAGGAAGCCCCAAAGTAGCGCACAGCGCCGTTCCGGTCATGTGGAGCAGACGTCACACCAAGGTTCGGAGGTACATCCGGCACATGGTAGACAGACCTTGTGCGAGTCCGACGGTCACTGGAATCCTCCATGTAGTGTGCAGGTCGTCCAACGGCCACTGCAACATATAAAAACCGAAGGCACGCGGGCGTGGGCCCGAGGGACCCTGCCCTGGTAAGGTTAACCTTCGCAACACATCATGCACAACAAACTCAAGCATGTCATGACAAGTATAGGCCTGAAGCAAGCGGCCGGCACAGTAACCTTTGTCGGAGCGGTGCCCTCCGCTGAACACCGGCGCTGTACTATAGCGACGGGCCTCTAGGTGCAGCTTTGATCGTAGTTTTATGTTGCGTATATAGGCCATTAATCTCCTGTCGACCATAATATGTATTGACATGCACAAGCCTTAGTCAAGGAGGAATTTAACCAAGAGCATATACTAAAGTGTTCAGGGGACATAGGGCTGTCTTAGCACTCTGTTCCCGTCAGGTTGGCTCGGGTTGGGATGAGGTCACTGGCGCCGGCCCTTAGCTGCCTTGGCGACGGGCTACACCCGTCCGAAATCAATGTCCATTTTGTAGCTCTGTTCCTGTAACTTGCGGAACGAGTGCATGCACGAATGTGAGCAGCACCTGTGGTGGGAAGACTTTTTTTTTTTTTTTTTTTTCTGATTTTCGTCTATTACAGCCACACAAAGGTCATCTTGAACCTTAACAAACGGCAGCAAGGCGTGGCGACCAGTGGCCCTGCGCTCAAGTGGGCATAACACACGACACTCAAGAACTGAAACGTGATGCCAAGGATAAAAGTGCACCAGGATGTTCACCCACCAGCCAAATTGTGTACCTAACAAGCCCCCGTGTAAGGTAAACAGGTCCGCATTACGCATAACAACAGTCATTACGTGACCGACACAGTACCGAAGTAAGCGTCGGCTCTCGCCACACTCACCAACGTAATGCGTCAAGGAATGGCTGGAGCATAACACATTCCCCGAACCCCACAAGGTACAAAAGAGTAGGTAAGGAACAAGTGAGTAGGTAAGCGCCCAAAATATGGTTAGACTTAACTTTCACCGATCTTTCACACCACTCCCATTCCATTAATGGTTTTAACCGCGAGGAAAAGGTGCTCAGCATCGCTAGACGCCATCTTGGAAAACGAAGCTGACCAGCTGTGGATCTGAGCCGTTTAAGAAGGACCGTTCCAGATTAAAAACGTCTCATTTATTTCCTCACGCGTAAATGCCCTCTTTGTGAGAAAGGGAGATTTTGACCCTGTTAAAAATAATGCCACACCAACACGGAAGGAGAGACAGAGGGAGCGGGCGCGAGGCCCGCCAAGTAAAAGTCAAGAGTCTTGGCGCCAAGCAACAGAAGAAGAACGCCTACGTGCCCGCTCAACCAGTGCCCAGCGCGGGGACCGGCCGAGGGCCAACCCAACTACCTTACCTTTTCCCGGAGCGGGACCGGGGAAGGGGGGTGACCGACACAGTACCGAGAAAACTCAACCAAGGCACGCGCAGCGAAGTCACAGCGAAGCACCCAGCACAGCCCAGGCAGACAAGCAGCCAAGGGGCAGCTGCCAACGAAGAGGGGACACCAGAGCCCCGCAAGGCACAGGGAGGACGGACGAAGAAGAAGCCAAGCGAAGAACCAAGGCCGTCGACGACCGGCGAACCGGTCGAAAATCCCAAGTCCGTAGGCTAGAGCAAACACGTCTGAACAGCGTAAGCCTAAGTAGACTGACTGAAGGACTATGGGTACTCTGTCCCAGATGGGAAGTATCGGGAGATAACTCTCGGCCCCCTCGGGGTTCCCCGAGTGCCTCCCGGGTTGTGTGGTAACACAACGAGCTCTTAGGCTAGAATTGCGTAAGTAGTAGACATCTCCCATAAAGTCATGTCATCGGTAATGTTTTTGATGAAACAAATAACTATTGCAGATATCACCATAAAGTATATACGTACAGACTTGTCATTGAACGGACTATTGTTTTGTCTATGTTACAAGACTGTGTCCCCTGTGTCACAGTCCTTGGTGACGAAAAGAGTGACAGGTGAGAGAAACACCTGAAAAAGTTGGATGCTTCACACAGAGAATAATTATCTAGCTCCATGCAACACTAACTATGATGTCAGTCACAGTGCCACATTACTGCCCATGCACTGCCAGCATGCCGATACACTGTATTGTCCCCTACCTGGTCTTTAGATGGCCTTCTCTACACCTGTTGTTGATACGTTATATCCACAGTATTCACAGCACACAAGAGAAAATGTTCCACAATGCTTACTGTTTTCAGTTGCTGTCACAATTATATGCACATTAGTTTGTGAGTCGCCAACAATACTACCGTGTCTATACATACTATATACATCTGATTGTTGTCACTGGTGTTCACACTGTAACCTATGTCACCATGCCACGGTAAATCAGCAGCCCAGGTGAAGGTGGGCGCCAGGTAGAAAAGAGGCCGCATATCGTCAGGATCATCACCTTTGTCATCAGATTGTAGCTCAATGTCACTGTCGGTGTCAGTCACGGCCGGCTGACCGTGACCACGTGCGTCTAGTGCGGTGGGTCAAAGATATCGCTGTCCAACAATCAAACTGTCCAGCATCCCAAAACTCATTGTCTGACCACAAGTCGTCATCACTCTCAAAATCACTCGACATTATCACAAAATTACACACTAGTAACTCAAAAACTGCAAGAGGAACACACTCTGGCACTGCCAGGATATCGGTTAAGTAAACAGGATGTGGCCCAGTTACCACGCAGCCACCGAGGTCATGCGAGCGACGATGTGCATCACCGTGTGCGTGATTCGAAACACCTGAAACCGCTGTAGCGGTTTGCCGGGTTCAATGGTATATGAGGCCGCCAACCGCTACAGCGGTTTGCAGGGTTCAAAGGGTTAAATTTAAATGTATTTATTTCACCACTGGCTATTCCGTGCTGGGACCTGTAACAGTGTAAGTAAAACCCAACCTATCTGCAAAAATTCACGAAAAAAATAATTTCTCAAAGATACTCCTGCTAACACATGTACACATACCAAGGGGAATTACTCAGCACTGGACAAACAAAAACGGTTAAATCCCCTACCCTGTCCTATCAGGTGCCCACAGAAAAATATTCAGATAAATAACAAGACGGTCATATTATATATCCCTTCACAACACAAGAAGTCCATTTTTCACTTTTTATACAACTGTTATGGCTTTAGCAACTTTGAACAGTAATTTTACGAGTGATGCACACATAAGAACACTTACAATGAAGATGCTAGATCTGATTTCTCAGAAAAGTAGCCGAGTCGAGCAGTGTGGAAAACAAACTCCACCAAGTAATGAAGCACCAGCATACATAAGGCCACTCGGTTGAAGCTGTAACCAAACAGAGAAAGAAAACTTTGCATGTATAACTGTTTAACAAAGCATGGATGAGAATGTTGCACACAATACAATTTAACCCTTTTAGCCCCATGGGTGCTTTTCCCAAAATTTGGAAGTGTTACTGAACGACTATGTACCAGTTGCAGGAGGTGGACTGACCATGACGATTCAAGGGTAGTGCCAGATTAGCTTGGCGACCACCCTTGAATCATCATGGTCAATCAATCTCCTGCTGCAGTGACTCGAGGGCTACATGGGTTAACACACTGACTGCTGGAGCACAGCGATTTGAAAATCACCAAGCTTTAAAATGTGTATACCTTCATGAGCCCCTAGCATATCCTCCGTACTCGATACAATGCAGACCAAAAAGGTGACTAGTGTATAAAATGCAGAGAAGATCCGAGGAAAGAAACACTATCAGTAAAGACAGTTACAACGCAATCCTGTTGGACTGTCTTTTCTAAGTGAGTTTCTTTCTTTCTAAGCATGTTCTCTGTAGTCTATGGACGGGGGGTTAATGGACTGCCTATGCGACAAGTGTCATGTGGAGTCCTGAGTACCCGATGCACAAAATGCCATCAGGCCGATGTTGGACGCCATTGACTCACGTACGACTGTGCACGGGCCAATGGTGGCTGACATCAGCCTTTCGTGCATTGGGTACCTACTCCTAACACACAAGGGGATTAAAAGGTGATGAAACTTACTTGAGCACATATGCAGCAACAATGAAGACAAGGTAAAGACAAATGTACTGGAGGCGGGCTGGAATCTCCTCCTGAAAACGAACACCACGCTCAAATTCAAACATTATTCCTATCACAATGAAAAGCCAACCTTTCTTTTTACTTCAACGGAACAAGAGTTCAAGACCTGTGAATACATTCTTCATCTTACATTGTACATTCATCCAACAGTATGAGTATAAACTCTTTAATCAAGTATCTTCTGGACAATTTTCAGACATTTACTCACACTGATATTGATAACTCTACCACAAAGGAAACTGCTCACGAACAATTTTCCCACAAACCACTAGTAATGTTAACCCACTTGTGCATGCAGTGACTGGTACTGTACATAGTACCTGTCCCTACAAGCACAAGGGGGCTAACTCCTTCCCAGCCAGTGACTGCACACTGCTATTCCTGAAATCCTGCCTGGTTTAATCCCAAAAAGCCTCATCCATCCATGCAATGTGTACATACAGCAGGGTCAGCTATCAGCTCTGGCAACTCTGGGGCTCATGAAGGTCTATGTCTATTGCAACTGGATCATGTTCACCATTTCTCAGCAGTGAAAGGGTTAACCCTTTTAGCCCCGGATCCCTACAGCAGGAGATGGCTTGACCATGATAATTCAAGGGAAGTGCCAGATTAGCTTGGTGCATGAAGGTGCCAAGCTAATCTGGCACTACCCTTGAATTATCATGGTCAAGCCATCTCCTGCAACTGGTACATGGTCGTTAGGCAACACCTCCAAACTTAGAGAAATGGGACCTTGGGACTGAAACGGTTAATGGGAGGGGTTTTTGGGTGGGTCTGGGGGATGGGTTGTAATAGCACAAAGTAGCATACCTTTTTCACTTTCTGGAAGTACAGTTCTGGGAAGCAATGAAGCCAGTATGCAACCTGTAAACGAGGAAAACAAAAGATGATCAACTGCATGATCCCATCTAGTCGATCTACATTTATTATTCAGCAAACATAACTGCTTGTGTGCAAGTGCTGGGAAAAAGCGCCTGCCAGCGCCCCAAAGCGTAAACATGCTACACAAATAAAAAGACAATGTACCTGAATGATGAAGAAAAATTTGACGATGAACCTGCAACAAAGAAACAAGTTTTGTTAAGGCCGATGATGCATCATGTACAAAGATGTAGTGCTTAAAAATAAAAAGTTTTGTTATTGTCAATGGTTCACACAGCTATGCATTCATTAACCCTTAACATTCGGAATACACCAGTGTGTGAAATAAGTTTGACTAAAATAGTTCAAGGGTAGTGCCAGAATAGCTTGGAGCCTCTAGGTGCCAAGCTATTCTGGCACCACCCTTGAACTAAAGCCATTGGTCTATATATCCTTATCTGTAAGTACTATAATGTAGCTTGCATAATGGAAGTGTACAAATTTGAAGCTTTTAGCCTCAGTGTATCAGTTAATTTTGTAGAGTATTTGTAGAAAATGATATTTTTGTGATTTGTATGATACAAATTGATTACACTGTTAAAATTACAGCAGACCTGTTTTGAGTAATTCTCTTCTTTTGCAAGGAAAAAGTCGTCATAAAAGACATAAGCTCTATCAGAAGTCAGATTGACAAAAACCACAGTCAACAGAGTACAGATCTTCGTAAACAGTTGCCTTAGAAGAATTTTGAAAATCCACTGGCCAGAGAAGATCAGCAACGTCAGACTCTGGGAGAGAACAGAGCAGATAACAGCAGAGAATGAAATTGGGCGAAGAAGATGGGGATGGATTGGTCACAGTCTGAGAAAGCCAGCTTCCAGTATCACTAGGCAGGCATTGTCATGGAACCCCCAGGAAAAGAGGAAAAGAGGTAGGCCAAGAAACTCCTGGCGTCGAGACCTCCAAGCAGACATCAAGAGACTGGGAACCACCTGGAGTAAAATCGAAGGAGAAGCACAAGACAGGAGTCGCTAGAGGTCTCTCATCGACGGCCTATACCCGGGTAGGGCTGACAGGCGTAAGTAAGTCTATCAGAAGTCTGAAACGCCATCACACATAAATATAGAGACACATTTCAGCACCATTTGTTTTTGTTATATGCCTTGTTGACACACCAAATAAACCTCAACACCTTGGACACGCAGCCAAAGCATGCGCGCAATCGCACTTATTTATTCTGCGCAGCCATTAGCCTGTCAATCTATTTCTCGTACTGAAAGCGCTGTATTCATAGAACGGAGTGAAGCCATTGTCAGGTTTCTTGATATAAAGACGACGTGTGCTGAACTGGATTGTCCTGTGTTTACATGAATGATAAATAGACTTGCGTGCAGCGTCTCGTACCCATCTGTTACAGAAGTGTACCATTGAACAGTTACGGCGGTAGTGGGCCTTTATAGGGTGAAAAGGTCACCTGACATTATCCCTTTTAGCCCCAAGGTCCCATTTCTCAAATTTTGGAGGTGTTGCCTAACAACTATGTACCAGTTGCAGGAGATGGCTTGACCATGATAATCCAAGGGTAATGCCAGATTAGCTTGGCGCCTGAAGGCGCCAAGCTAATCTGGCACTACCCTTGAATTATCATGGTCAAGCCATCTCCTGCTGTAGGGATCCGGGGCTAAAAGGGTTATAAAGATAATCATGTAGGTGGCTACAGCCACCTAAATGACAGTCTTTAATGACAGGGATTCTCTCACAAGGGTGGTGGCTAAAAACAAGTTCTGCTGTACTCACTGTTTTTACAAAGGTGGAGATGCTATTACTAGTCAGCAGGGCTTATGCTAGGATTAATTTCGTTGGGGTCCCCAGGACCTATTTATCAATATTTTAAGGGGTCCCAGGCTACAATAGACGAACATTCAGTGCGCCCCATTGATTTTCAACGCGTACCTTACGTGTTTTTTTGCATTATCAGAAGCCCCGAGTCAGTGTCAATAAAGCTGCAAACGTTAACCCCCCTTATGTATGCAGACACTGGCACAGTAAACAGTACTAGTTGCTGCATGCACAAGTAACTTTTGACAGTGCTATTGACAAAACATTCGGTGTGGGAAAAAAGGACGTGTAAATACACATCTTTTACAAGGAGTGGTATCATCAGTAGCAGTCCAGGGACAGACCTGCCAACCCCTACACAGCTATGGTAGTAGCATTTTGGACAAGTGGTAGTAGTTTTGGAGATGTCAAAGAGTAGTTTAAAGAAGTACCCAACAGAGAAGAAACACGCTTAGAAAAGACGGGTACAACACAATTTATTGAATTGTGTTGCGTCTTTTCTAAGCGCGTTTCTTCTCTGTTGGGTACTTCTTTGCATTTTACACGCTTGGCAGTCACCTTTTTGATCTGAATTTCAAGAGTAGTTTAACACGCAAGTTACTGTTCGCTTAACGCCGAATGCCTGATGCACATTAATTTCTCATTATACAATACAATACAACTTTATTATCTGTTAGAGTCAAAGCACCACATAAATTTGCCTTATATATAGCGATCGGAACTTTGGCTGGCTGGTACAAAGTTCCTTATTTTCAGGCGGTGCACTTTTCGATTTGGGCACCTTTCTCTTCGGCATGGTTCAGACCGTTGTTTATCCACACTTTGTGAATGAAATGATGCACGCTGGGAAAACTGAAAGTTTGCTCCGCTCATTCACATGGCCTCAAAATGCATGCTCTTACCGACTACAAACCAAAAACAACACAAAAAAATTTTTTGGTTCATTTTTTTCTTCAGCGTAGAATTTCATTAATGATCGTAGTAGCGTAGTATTGGGAATGTAAATGTAGGAAATTACGGCAAAATCGTAGTGGTTGGCAGATCTGCAGGGGTTAACACTTACAGTATCATGGGCACTGCTACTGGTGGCTGCATTCACAAGACGGTTAACCCATTTAACCCCATGGCCGTATTTCCAAAACTATGGAGGCATCACCCAACTACGTACCAGCTGTAGGAGATGACCACGACATGTACCAGTTGCAGGAGATGACCAAGATAAATCAAGGGTAGTGTCAGATTAGCTTGGTGCCTGATGGCGCCAAGTTAACCTGGCATTACTCTTGAGTTATCATTTTTGACCCATCTCCTGTGGTAGTTAAATTGACAAGACTGAACAACTTACGGTAATGCTGCATGTTCGTCTGGATAGCCTTCCCATAGCTGACTGATGCCCGTCACGTAGCCCTCCTGTGAAATGAACAGACAAATAGGAGCAATTCCTGAGTCAGAATCAGGTCTGAGACTGTAGGCTGAACCACTTTACAGTACGGAAAGACAAAAGGTTGTGCTCCTTTATACTATAGTAAGGACCAACCGGACCGTTTCTCTGGATCGCCCCGAACTCTGTGGCATTATCCTCAAAGCAGTGTGACTGTTAACCCTTTGGCTGTCAGTAGCCTTTTTTTTGTCACAAATCATTACAGCCAGCCACAGGGTTAATACCAGACAAGCGACTCAAACTATGGATGTCAACGAGGCAAATGGTTCTTTGTGAAATAAATGAAACTGTATGTCAATATCGTACACAGCTTTTCACCTGATGGGTGAAAGAGTTTGTCTTCAGCTACTAACTTTTGAATCTTGGTAGCCTGGCTGGCTAAATTTGTAGACTTTCATCAACCAGCTGGGTCCATCCACATTGTGTCAAACTGTAATAATTCTTCCTTCCCAAGATCCTCGCATGCAAGGAAACAGCCGTCATCATCATCATCATAGGGCCGAGTTGGCAGGCAACAACTTACCCTGAAAATAATATCAGCACCCCAAATAGCTGAAGCCGCGTAAAACACCAAAAGCTGTCCCGACTCGTTGAACTTGCTGTGTTTTACCTTGGAGAGATGCATCTTGCGGTTCATTTTCTGCACACACAAATTTTACATGATCAGTTAAGTTACATGAACAGTGCAAAAATAAAAGCCATAAATGTAACACTTGTAGTTTAAACTCTTTGCTACCATAAGCCCCCTACCCTCAAGTATAAGTAAAGGGCATAAATCACCATGAAACCTAGCAGATGTGAGGGTTCACACACCGCAGAGACCCATTTAAGTGCAGATTCGTGCTGCATGAAAGGCTATGTGCTGCATGGTCGATTTTTGCACTTCGCTCAGAATATAAGCATAAGTGTAAACATGAAAATGGTTCTGGCATCTCTCCGTATCTTCTCATTATGTTTGCTTCAGTAGTAGTACAAGATGTATTTTTAACTAATGCTTGATTTTGTATTTTATACTGAAGCATCCATGTCATGAGAAGGAGAATGCCCCCCATACAGAAGGAGTAGCATTCATGCTGTCACCAGTGGCACAGAGAGCGCTGATGGGCTGGGAACCTCTTGGGCCAAGAATTATCACAGCAGCCTTTAGAACCAAGAAAAAGCTCAAGCTGAACGTCATCCAGTGTTATGCGCCCACCAATGACAGTGATGAGGAAGAGAAACAAGAGTTCTACGACCGACTCCAGAGTGCCGTGGACAAATGTGCGGAGCGAGACATTACCATCGTCATGGGCGATTTTAATGCCAAAATAGGGGAGGACAACACCGGATACGAAGAGGTGATGGGGAGACAGGGACTAGGCTCGGAGATGAGTGAGAACGGGGAGAGGTTTGTAGACTTTTGTGCTCTAAACCGACTTGTCATTGGAGGCAGCATCTTCCCACACAGAAGAATACACAAAGCAACTTGGGTCTCACCTGACCATACAACAGAGAACCAAATAGGCCATATCTGCATTAGCAAGAAATTTAGAAGATCCCTTCAAGATGTTCGAGTGAGGAGGGGAGCAGATGTCGCCTCAGACCACCATCTGCTTACCTTATGAATGAAGCTCAAGCTAAAGAAAAGCCGCACAGAGACAAGAAGAAGACAGCGCTATAATGTAGGCCTCCTGAGAGAAACTGGAGTTGGAGAAGAGTTCAAACTGGTGCTGTCCAACCGGTTTCAAGCGCTACAGGAGCTAGTAAATGAAGAGGAGGCGGTCACCACAGAGCAGCAGTGGAAGGCAGTTAGAGAGGCGCTGAACTCAACCTGCAAAGACACTCTAGCGTTCAGGAAACACCACCACAAGGACTGGCTGTCGGCACAGACCTTGAAGAAGATAAAAGCGAGGAAGCAGAAGAAAGCAGCGGTCAACAACAGTCGCACGAGAGCAGCCAAAGTAAGGGCACAGGAAAATACTCGGAAGCCAACCGCGAGGTGAAGAGGAGTATCAGGGCAGACAAGAGGGCCTACACAGACAGCCTGGCAGCAGAGGCAGAAAAGGCAGCAGGCAGCGGCAACATGAAACAGCTCTACGACATTACCAGGAGATTGTCGGGTAAGTATGGCCATACAGAAAGACCAGTAAAAGACAAAGAAGGGAAGCCTATTGCAGACAGAGCAGACCAACTCGACAGATGGGCCGAGTATTTTGAAGAGTTACTGAACAGACCTAGCCCACCCGACCCCCCCCGACATCCAGCCGGCAGAGACCGACCTACCCATCAGCTGTGACAGACCCAGCCGGGAAGAGATCAGAAGAGCAGTGGCATTTTTGAAGAATGGCAAAGCAGCAGGGCCAGATGGCATCCCAGCGGAGTCTCTGAAAGCAGACCTAGAGAAAACAGTGGAGATGCTGTACCCACTGTTTGGAAAGATCTGGGAAGAGGAGGTGATGCCGGCTGACTGGAAGGAGGGGTACCTAATCAAGCTTCCCAAGAAAGGCGACCTCAGCAAGTGTTCCAACTACAGAGGAATCACCTTGCTGTCAGTACCAGGAAAGGTCTTCAACAGGATCATCCTAGAGAGAATGAAGAGCTCCTTGACCCCCAGCTGAGAGACCAGCAAGCGGGATTCAGGAAGAACCGATCATGTACAGACCAGATCGCCACTCTCCGCATCATCGTGGAACAGTCTCTGGAGTGGAGCTCCCCGCTGTACGTCAACTTTGTGGATTATGAGAAAGCATTTGACAGCGTGGACCGAGAGACTCTGTGGAAACTCCTACGACACTATGGTGTACCCACAGAGCTCGTCCGCTTGATCAAGAGCAGCTACGATGGCATGACATGTCGCGTGATCCACGAAGGGCAGTTCACCAGGGAGCTCCAGGTCAGAACTGGTGTCAGGCAGGGGTGTCTGCTGTCTCCGTTCCTCTTCCTACTGGCCATAGACTGGGTCATGAAGATGACCACAGAGCACAGACGAAGTGGAATACAGTGGACACTGTGGACACAGCTTGACGACCTCGATTTTGCAGACGACTTGGCATTACTGTCCCACACTCATCAACAAATGCAGGACAAGACCACGAGGCTTGCTGACATCTCGTCCCAAGTGGGCCTCACCATTCACAAACAGAAAACAAAGACAATGAGGCTGAACACAACCAGGGAAGAACCAATCTTGCTTGCTGGCACCCCGTTGGAGGAGGTGGAGTCCTTCACCTATCTCGGGAGCATCATAGACAAAAAAGGCGGCACTGATGCAGATGTCAGAGCACGAATCGGTAAAGCCAGAGCAGCCTTTCTCCAGTTAAAAAAAATGTGGAGTTCCAGAGAGCTGTCACAACACACCAAAGTCCGGATTTTCAACTCCAATGTAAAAGCAGTTCTCCTATATGGAGCAGAGACTTGGAGATTGACAAAAACCACAGTCAACAGAGTACAGACCTTCATGAACAGTTGCCTTAGAAGAATTTTGAAAATTCACTGGCCAGAGAAGATCAGCAACGTCAGACTCTGGGACAGAACAGAGCAGATAACAGCAGAGAATGAAATTGGGCGAAGAAGATGGGGATGGATCGGTCACAGCCTGAGAAAGCCAGCTTCCAGTATCACTAGGCAGGCATTGTCATGGAACCCCCAGGGAAAGAGGAAAAGAGGTAGGCCGAGAAACTCCTGGCGTCGAGACCTCCAAGCAGACATCAAGAGACTGGGAACCACCTGGAGTAGAATCGAAGGAGAAGCACAGGACAGGAGTTGCTGGAGGTCTCTCGTCGACGGCCTATACCCGGGTAGGATTGATTGATTGTACATTGCTTAACGTCCCGACAGCAACAAGGCTTTCTCAGGACGTGCCTGCACTGCTTGTGAAAAAAAAAAAATAAACAGAACATTGAATGTATGTCGCCATCCGGTCAAATACGTTAAATAAACCTAACACATGGGGCCTAAATAAAGCTAAGACCATTTAGCAACACACATCCAATATCAAGAGCTACAGGCAGTGCAGACAGTAGGGAGAGTTTTAAAAAGGCAAATACAGGTGAATGGACAAAGGGTAGACAGAAACACATGCCCCAGAATAGAGAGAAAAACTCACCCTGTGGGGCTGACCAGGGTGACCCTGGGAACTAAAAAGTACCTAACCCCACCCAGGTCCCCCAGGGCAGACCCGGGTGGGGGATATACCCGGGTAGGGGTGACAGGCGTAAGTAAGTAAGTAAGTAATCCATGTACACAGACGATGTGTTTATCAAGCTGACAATCAGGTTTCTTGCACGCAAGTCACCTTTCCCACATAACTGAAGACAAACACATTTTAATAAAGAATGACATTGTCCATTCAATTTATATAAGTTCCATTGCTTGTAGCATTTCTAAGCTGATAGGTGATTGGCTTCAGCAGAATTTATATTTTAATGTGACCACCCATAGATTGGCTGGTAGCACTGCAACAAGTCAGAAGCAAAATGTTGAGGTGCATAGTCGATTGTTGTTGGGGCAAACAAACCAACAAATCTTTAAGTACTTTCTCTGCATTATGAACTGTGCCATAAATACGAGAAGCCAAACCTGTCTTAGGAGAAAGTATAATACAGCCATAAAAGTAAAACCCACCAGAAAATATGGTTTCACAGAGAGATGTCAGCCATTTTCAAGGTGATTCTAATTATGTGCATGCAATGATTGAGGTGCAAAAATCAACTCTTTGCACAGTACAAAGCTGCAATTAACTGGGTCTATGAGAATGAGAATCTATGCCCCAATTAAGACTCTGTTAACATCAGTGAACTGCTGCCAGCCTTGAAAGGGTTAAGCTTATCACCATAAATACAATCAAACGGTTGTTCAAAAGACCAGGCACAGCCAAAAAGAAACATTTCTTCATAAAACCACTGAAACTTACATCCAACACATATTCCTGAATGACAGCGTGAACGATAATGCAAATGAGGAAATAGAAGAAAACTGAGAAGACATCTTTCTTTCCCCATGTGTACATTGTGATCTCCTCTCCTGCAGAATCTAAACACAAAACACACATACAACATGAAATAAACTAAGCATACAATATATGTTTATCATACTCTGCTATACTAACTGCATATTAACCCATAATGCCCTGAAAGACGACGACAGGATGTGGGTCGACCATATTTCAAGGTTGGTGTCAGAATAGCTTGGAAGCTATTCTGACACCAACCTTGAAATATCATGGTCGATCTGTCTCCAGAACTGTGATTTAGACCTCAGAGGATATTTATGTCCTCAGGGTGTACAGAGTTAACCCCATGGCCACATTTCCAAAATGTTGGAGGTGTCACTTAAAGTACCAGTTGAAGGAGATAGACCCTGATAATTCAAGGGTAGTGCAAGATTAGCTTGGTGCATGATAGTGCCAAGCTAATCTAGCACTAGCCTTGAATTATCATATGTTCAATCCATCTCCTGCTCAGGCATGGGAATTGCCCAAGCAAAAATCGTCTGAAACTAGGCCTTCAACCTCAGACCTCCACGAAGCCATACCTTGCTTTCCTTTCCAGGGGCCGAAAAATCAAACGACTGGGGGTGGGTGGGAGGGTGGGTGGGGGTGGGGGGTAGGCGCTAGACACCTTCTTTCCTGCAGCAGAAAAATCAAACGACCGTGGGGGGGGGGGGGGGGGGGGGGGGGGGTGGTGTGTGTGTGTGTGTGGGGGGTGTGTGTGTGGGGATGGTAGGTAGGTGCTAGACCTTCCTTCCTGGGGTCGAAAATTCAAACGACAGAGGGGGGGGGGGGGGGGGGGGGTAGTCACGACACCTTCATTTCAGGGACCGAAACAAAATTGGCAAATACAATGCAGTATGCCCACCTAGGTTTACTGCGCGGCGCGGCACACTCGGCCACCAGTGCGGGTCGCGGACACAGCCTGCCGCGTCATATCCTGCCCGCGATGTTAAACCGGTGCTCTGCTTGTTTTGCTACCCACAATGTTTTTTTTTTTGGGAAACGCCTTTTTATTTTCGCGGATGATCTCTTCTTTTGCGCGGAATCTCGCGGACAATTCCCACGCCTGCTGCTCTAGTGGGCCAGCGATAAATGGGTTAAACATTACCCACTACATGTATGCAGTACACCCCTCATGCAAGCAGGTGCTGGTACTGTAAAAACAGTACCGATGTTTGTATGCACAAAAGTGGTGGGGGGGGGGGGGGGGGGGGAGGGGGATGGAGGGGAGTGGGGAGGGAATTGGTAATGGTTTATCTCAAGAATGACATTTTGACATAAAGAACCAAATGCCCCATGCTCACAGTGGAACTTGTTTTGAGTGACCACCCTTACGAGATAAAATGCCATTAAAGACCATCATTTAAGTGGCTCTAGATGGTCTTAATGTGACAAGTGACATTTTTTGCCCCTTTCTTAAGAGAGCACGTCTTGCAAGACAACTTGACTTTTTTTTAACGAAAGGATGGTTGCTCAAAACTGTTTTTACTGGGTTAAATCAGCGGCTGACCTCCTGTTCTCTAACCCATTACATCCTGAAGCTGATTTGGTAAAATTTGCTAATTGTCCTGCAAAGGCTTACATTACACATTAGGAGAAAGATCAACCATTGTAGTTCAAGGGCGGTGCCAGAATAGCTTGGTGCCTCAGGCACCAAGCTATTCTAGCACCACCCTTGAACTATCATAGTCAACATTTATTTCAAGCAATGGGTGTATCAGGATGAAAAGAGCTAAGACCAATTTTTTTCTAGCAAATAAAAGGCAGCAGACAGGTGATATTTCTTGCCCCACAAGACTCCTTGTGAGAAAGTACCCGTCTCTTACTCTTAGGACTTCCTTTTAGGACATTTCTCGCAAAAAGGGCGGTCCCTCAAAACAGCTTAATGTATTGAACAATCAGTCGCAAACTTTTTATTCTCTGTCGATATTATACACCCTATTTGAGTCTTTCATTCATGCCCATTCACATCAGGAAGGGGCAAAGCAACTGTCACTCAACGCGTGCAAGGAAACTTTGGCCTGGCATGAAGAAACTATGCCACCTGAAATCCATTGTCACAAGGCCTTACAGACTCAGCTAAAAGCAGCGCAAAGTCATTAGCAGCCTTTGTGCAAGTTAAAACTGACAACCCCTCTATAAATATTGGACGTGTTTCTATGGTAGTTACAGGAGCCACTACATTGTTTTCAACACACTATAAATATAATTTAAAAAAAACAAACAGATGTATTATTGATTTGTTACAATGGTCTATACATTACAGCTCACTAAGGTTCCACCATCATTACGATCAATATTACTGTGAATGTGCACAGTAAGAGGCATAGATTCTCATGAGCCCCCACATCCTGCGGGGGCTCATGAGGATAGATCTATGCCTCTTGCAGATGGAAAGTGCTCCATTACGATATATTATAACCCACTGTGATGTCATGGCTTACCATTCATAGAGACATTGTGCTGCATGGCAACAAAGAGGGATGCCACTGGACTTGTCGCCTGCAAAACAAGAGGAAACAAGTTCACTTATTTATGACATGTTATCAGATTCAATTAACAGGCACTTTGACATTAGCAGAGCCTTACATCCATCTACTCAAGTTCATAGGGCTGGTGTCATCTGGGTTTGTGCGCTGGCCAACTACAGCTGACATCAGCTTGAGGACCTTTTGCAAACTAGGTTGGTACATCAGCTCACATGTACTAGCAATGTAGATCTATGATAGCTGTTGTCCCCAGCCTCCAGTTGCACTACCTGCCAATGCCATCCGTCCCTCTGCTTTGCAGCAACATTTTTGCATGAGGTAAAAAATAGTTCAAACAAAGCCGTTAGGACTATAAACCATATCATACTGAGGCTAAAAGCTTCAAATTTGTACACTGCCATATGCACGCTGCATTATAGTACTTACAGATAAGGATACAGACCATGGCTTTAGTTCAAGGGTGGTGCCAGAATAGCTTGGCGCCTAGAGGTGCCAAGCTATTTTGGCACCACCCTTGAACTATTTAAGTCAACTTATTTCACACACTGGTGTATTTCCGAATGATATGGAATAACAGGCAGGCAATGGCTTATGTGGCTATTGAAAATTGTAGACTGATTTGTGATTATCAATACGAAGCTACACCAAAACTGTTTCGTTTTCAAACACATAAACAAACACATCGCACAGACAAATAAACAAAAGTGACTGGTTTCTTGGCATAAACAATATAGCAGGAAGTAATACTATTAAATGCCAATATTTCACTGAAAATCATGTAGTATCACTAGACCAGCCACCACTCGGTCAATTTAAATACACCATGTCAAACAACAGCACTTTATCTTGGTTTTGTCCGAAGTATGTCGTCCTGATTTTCTTATCAAAATACACACATGCACACCAGGTCCTAACCCATACTACAGCAGTGTGTACCTTATCCCTTGAACAAGTGTTATGCTGACCTAACATAGTAACAAGAGAATATACTGATACATGCATGCAATCTCCAAAATTAAATAGCTTACTGGCAACCCACTTGTGCATGCAGCCATTGGTACTGTAAACAGTACCTGTGCCTGCATACACAAGGGGGTTAAATTGAAAGCATTACACAACCCATTCATAATCATAACTACCACTTATACCATACACAAAAGCTGATAATATGAATGAGGAAATGCTAGCCATTTGTACCTACCAATACGACTACGCTATGAGTACAATCAAATACAAATGTACAAGGCCTAAATGACATTTTGGTACAACAAATACAGTGCACATACGTGCAAACTTTAATAAGAAATCTCGTGAATTGGTACGGTTAGTTCTAGTCATCTTTCCCCACTTGTTAAACAGCTGGCGATGACTTCCACATTGTATCATCGAGAAAACCAAAACCAAAACTAACAAGAAAGACATTCAAGTATAATTATGACATCTACAAATAAAATCTAGCTGACTTTACAGTGTGATTATCTTGGGCATATGGTTTTGACACCAAATCTCAACCAGCATGTTTTTGCCATGTGACACGACAGCACAGATGGTAGAAGACGAAACAAAAACCTGGAACATCAGTCCGATGACGAACACCATCGCCACGCATGATATGATGTCTGCATGGTTTTGAATAAGGAATTCGTGGCTAAGAATCGGCGGGTTCTTGCTGCTCTTGTTTCGTCGCGGGGCCATTTTCAAGCTTGAGACAGAAACCGGTGATGTGGACACGGTAGCCGCTGAAAAGGAAGTGGCTTTCTGCGTTACCGTTTAAAAGGATTGGAAACTTGGATGAGGTTCGGATTTAGTCGGAATGAAAAGCGTCGTGAAATGCATGAACTTGTAACTTTGTAATATAAGTTATGGAGGACAATAAAATATTAAATTTAATTATAATAGTTCAATTAAAATAAACAGCAAAAACGCCATATCAAACTTTTTCTTTTGGGGGGAACATTCAATATTCAATGCTTTTATTAATATTGCAGTCAGGAATCAGTAATTTTGTAATATACATTATGGAAGACAATAAATAGTAAATTTAATATGATATGTAAATTAAAATTAAAATCACTCTATATCCAACATTTTGGCCTTGCATGACTACTTTTGGGGAAAAACATTCAACTATTCAATGCCGCGTTGATATTGCAGCCAGGAATCGGTAAAACTCTGTTGACACCAAGTTTAATTGCAACAGATTTCTCATTCAATTTTTTAAAAAAAAAGTCTGTGGAAAGTTGTTTCAACCGACTCATATTAGTACTGCTGATTCAACCAATGAAGTCTGGAAAATGGTTTGACCCCTTCCATCTCATGTCATACATATATAATAATACATTAATAATGCTTTTCCTTTTTCTGTGCAATGTCATACACACAATTCCAGATGTGGAAGTCAAACTCTGTACACTTTTTTGAGCCCTTGCAGCCAAGCACTTGACTTCATTTCTAAGTAGCACTTGCACATCATAAATATAAATGCACATATATTTTGGTAGTAATTGAATCGCTCTTATTGCAATCTTTGGAAATATTTTACATTTCCATTCTCTCAAGATATAGCAGATAACTGTTCACTATCCACTTGGAGGAGGGTGTTAGAAACGCGCATTCTGAAGGAAGAAAATCGATCAAGGATTGTGTCTAATCCAATATATTGATCCTGTTTTGATTCTTCTATGACACTCTCCCTGATTGGATAGAAATTGGAAATGGGCGTGACCTGCCGCAATTGATGTCTAACGCATGGCCAAGTCCGATATATTCGTAAGCTGTAAGTGGGTAACTTTTGTTTGTGTATACGCACATGTGACGGTTATATCTCGGTATTTGTAATCCTGTATTGATAGAGTGCATTTATTTGTGCTCAGAGTGTTTCGGGGGAACACTTTTAAACCAAAATGACGTTGGTCGGCGGCCGCCATGTTTTGTTTTACTAGTGCAAATAGAGTCTCTTTCAGACAACGAATTCCTGTTTGTGAATGACAAAACATCGCATTACTTGCATACAGAGAAACACACGATCGAATCGTCCCATTTTTAAGGCGAACCGTGTCGGTAACTAATGAAACTGCAAACAATGGAAAGCCTGCTGCAGAATGGCGGGAGTCATTTTTCTATAAATAGATAGCACATTTGGAACCACGATGACGCTGTGGGTACGCGGGTGGTTTTGTCAGATCACTAGATGCAGGGTTTATGATAAAATGAGGACCTGTTGGTTAGTTTGGGGTTTAACGTGCGTGACATAAGAGTGATACTGGATGGCGCATGCTGATTGAGGGAGTGGAAGACTGGAAGCACCTGCCCAGGGAGGACCAAATGTTATAAAATGGTAACACTGATGACTACCATCCACTGGCAAGTGAAATGTGGCAGTCCAAAGTTTTGTTTGGTAGCCCAAACAGTTTCATGTGCATTGCCATTGCATTGGGTATTTGGGCTTTTACAAGCATACTTTGCTTTACCTGAGAAGTAATCTCCTAGTGTTTGGCAACGGGTGCGTAATTTAGTCGTCATTGACATTGCATGCCCAGTTCTGTCGCCCATGCCCCGTTTTTTTCACTCTTTCAGGGCTAGACTGGACTGCAGCCTCCACAATCTGTTATTTGTCTTGCTTCTTCCCTGAAGTGGTCACCCCACTGTAAATAGTTTTAAATATGATTTAAACTGTTTACTCTTATGACACCACCACAGAGTTATCCTGTTTAGCCCCACAGGTGCTTTAGCCAGATTTTGGAAGTGTTACTGAACGACTATTTACCAGTTGCAGGAGGTGGATTGATCATGATAATTCAAGGGTAGTGCCAGATGAGCTTGGCGCCTCAAGGCGCCAAGCTCATCTGGCACTGCCCTTGAATTATGATCAATCTATGTCCTGCTGCAGGGTTCAGGGGCTAAATGGGTTAACCCTTTGGGTGTAAGTAGTGCTGAGTTGGTATACCTCATCCTGTACCTAGGTTAAACACACCAGCGGCACCATTGTTGCTATTTTTGCACCAGACCGGTCACTCGGACCAGTCGTGCACCAGAACTGTGTGCGCAGGTAGGCTTCTGCACTTCAATAGTGTGGTCTCGTATGTTCAAGCGGAAGATTGTGATCGCAGTTGAAAAATGGTTTGTTTCTGGTTTTACTTTTAGCGCCTTTTACCTCCCCTAACACGCCAGTTTTGTGTAGAGATGGCAGAGGCTTGTGTCACGCCTCACGCCCCTGAATCAAGTCCATTGTCTTTGTAGTGCGCTTATCTCTCGTACTTCAACTACGACGGTGCTTTCTGCCGCAAAGCGACGCAGATGTCACAAAATCACCACCATTGAGGAAAAAAGAGATCAGAAGAGCAGTGGCATTTTTGAAGAACGGCAAAGCAGCAGGCCCAGATGGCATCCCAGCGGAGTCTCTGAAAGCAGACCCAGAGACAACAGTGGAGATGCTGTACCCACTGTTTGGAAAGATCTGGGAAGAGGAGGTGATGCCGGCTGACTGGAAGGAGGGGTACCTAATCAAGCTTCCCAAGAAAGGCGACCTCAGCAAGTGTTCCAACTATAGAGGAAACACCTTGCTGTCAGTACTAGGAAAGGTCTTCAACAGGATCATCCTGGAGAGAATGAAGAGCTCCGTTGACCCCCAGCTGAGAGACCAGCAAGCAGGATTCAGGAAGAACCGATCATGTACAGACCAGATCGCCACTCTCCGCATCATCGTGGAACAGTCTCTGGAGTGGAGCTCCCCGCTGTACGTCAACTTTGTGGATTATGAGAAAGCATTTGACAGTGTGGACCGAGAGACTGTGGAAACTCCTACGACACTACGGTGTACCCATAAAGCTCGTCCGCCTGATCAAGAGCAGCTACAATGGTATGACATGTCGCGTGATCCACGAAGGGCAGTTCACCAGGGAGCTCCAGGTCAGAACTGGTGTCAGGCAGGGGTGTCTGCTGTCTCCGTTCCTCTTCCTACTGGCCATAGACTGGGTCATGAAGATGACCACAGAGCACAGACGAAGTGGAATACAGTGGACACTGTGGACACAGCTTGACGACCTCGATTTTGCAGACGACTTGGCATTACTGTCCCACACTCATCAACAAATGCAGGACAAGACCACGAGGCTTGCTGACATCTCGTCCCAAGTGGGCCTCACCATTCACAAACAGAAAACAAAGACAATGAGGCTGAACGCAACCAGGGAGGAACCAGTCTTGCTTGCTGGCACCCCGTTGGAGGAGGTGGAGTCCTTCACCTATCTTGGGAGCATCATAGACAAAAAAGGCGGCACTGATGCAGATGTCAGAGCACGAATCGGTAAAGCCAGAGCAGCCTTTCTCCAGCTGAAAAAAGTGTTGAGTTCCAGAGAGCTGTCACAACGCACCAACGTCCGGATCTTCAACTCCAATGTAAAAGCAGTTCTCCTATATGGAGCAGAGACTTGGAGATTGACAAAAACCACAGTCAACAGAGTACAGACCTTCATGAACAGTTGCCTTAGAAGAATTTTGAAAATCCACTGGCCAGAGAAGATCAGCAACGTCAGACTCTGGGAGAGAACAGAGCAGATAACAGCAGAGAATGAAATTGGGCGAAGAAGATGGGGATGGATCGGTCACAGTCTGAGAAAGCCAGCTTCCAGTATCACTAGGCAGGCATTGTCATGGAACCCCCAGGGAAAGAGGAAAAGAGGTAGGCCGAGAAACTCCTGGCGTCGAGACCTCCAAGCAGACATCAAGAGACTGGGAACCACCTGGAGTAGAATCGAAGGAGAAGCACAGGACAGGAGTTGCTGGAGGTCTCTCGTCGACGGCCTATACCCGGGTAGGGGTGACAGGCGTAAGTAAGTAAGTAAGTAAGAGGAAAAAAGCTATTTTTCAAATCTGCCAAATCGCGTAATGTTTCGTGGTGCTAGCATAAGGATGCATTATTGCCGGATTGCATAAATTATGGGAAAGGGTTTATTTTTTATTCATCTTATTTTGCAGCAATCAAACGACGGTCAAGTGATTCTTTCTCCGAGATTGCTCATTACAGGTGCAGAAAGCACATGCTCTAAACCAATCTGGTG
This sequence comes from Semisulcospira habei, assembly GCA_036245525.1. NCBI lineage: Eukaryota > Metazoa > Mollusca > Gastropoda > Semisulcospiridae > Semisulcospira > Semisulcospira habei. The sequence goes on along the minus strand of BTPG01000001.1, from coordinate 121,991,258 downwards.
CACATCACTGGTCTGAGCGACCGGTCAGGTGCGAAAATAGCAACAATGCTGGTGCGTTTAACCTAGGCACAGGGCGAGGTGTACCAACCGCGCGTAAGTAGTGGTTTTAGTCACGATTCCTGCTTGAGTCATTGTGACTAAAACCGCTACCGACACCCAAAGGGTTAAATACACTCGTACATGATAGTGCCCAACTCCATTGAGGAAGAAGAAGGGGTGGGTTATGGGGGGACAGGGGCAGCTGTTATGGAGTACGACCTAAACACTGATCAGACGTACACTGCAACTGTGCCAGTTTGATTGAGCAGGGCCTTGTCATGGGCATGCTCCAGAACAAGCCTGCCTGTTCCTCAACTGGGTTCCGGGACTGGGTCGAACTGACGAAGTAGCTGTTCCCCTTGCTCTCTTTCACTCTAATGCTTAGGTGCCTGAACTATTGGGGCTTATGAGGTCCTATGCCCATTATTGCTGTCTTTCACGCTCTGGTCGAAGTATACTGCAGTGGGCCCGCGTCTGTGGGCCCACTGGCTGACCGGCCAGAGGATATTTATTTACAGTTTAGTTTCTAGTGTGAACGGGGTCATTTATTAGAAGCGAGATTATGAGAATGTAATTGTAAACAAATCAAAATTACCTGGAGGGACGATGGGCGGTCGGTGGTGATTGAAGTTGGGGGTGTTTAAAATAAACATCAGTGGACTTTACTGTGTTGGACGTGGAGTGACTGATCTAGCCCAAAATGTTCTTTAACCCTTTTAGCCCCAGATCCCTACAGCAGGAGATGGTTTGACCATGATAATTCAAGGGTAGTGCCAGATTAGCTTGGCGCCTTCAGGTGCCAAGCTAATCTGGCACTACCCTTGAATTATCATGGTCAAGCCATCTCCTGCAACGGGTACATAGTTGTTAGGCAACACCTCCAAAATTGGAGAAATGGGACCTTGGGGCTAAAAGGGTTAAACATGTATTTTAAATCCTTTGGTAGATGGAATTGGTAGGGATTTCTTTTCATTTCTATCACATCAGGTCTCTTTGACACTAAATCAAGTCGGCCTTAGGATTGCTTGCTCCAGTATCTGACAAAACGCGCACAGGTCTCTGACTCCTGTGGGGAAGCCCAGTGAGCAGAACGATCTCGAGACTGACATTGATACGAGGACCTTTTGCTTAAAAAGTGCTTTGTGTTTCTTTGACAAGTCTCATAGTAAGTTCAGCACTATAATAACGTGATGATGAATATTGCGGTCTGACTTTATGGCTCCTGGGTACTGTGATATACTGAGGCTGACCTGTATTTTATTATGTTCCGTCAGTTTTCATGTGTACAGTATGAGCAGTCATCAAGTGATGTATTTTGTGCACAAATTCAATTTCCACTATTTGAATGCAGTAGACCATTCCTGCCTTTACCCCTTCCCTGCCACTATGCATACATTTTGTTGGCTCATGTGCAAAGCAAAAGTGAGACTATGTTTTGGGCCCGTGGTCGTCTGTCCGTCTGCCGTCATCCGTGGTAAACTTTAACGTTGGCATTTTCTCGGAGTCTATTAAAGCCACATTCTTTAAACGTGGCCCAAAGATACTTTGTGGTAAGACCTTTCTAAACATACCAATTTAAGTGACCTCTCACAAAGGTCAAGGTCACAGGATCAGGAAATACATCAAAAATAGCTATATTTTGACATAATTTATTTTTTCTCAAATACTATTCACAACTTCAAACCCAAACTTGGTACAAAGATACCTGATGGTAAGACCTTTCTATACATACTTATTTGGGTGATCCCTCGGAAAGGTCAAGGGTCACAAGAGCTCAGGAAATAGGTGAAAAATAACCATATTTTGATAAAAGATGTTTTTTCTCAAATACTATTCACAACTTCAAACCCAAACTTGGTACAGATATACCTGATGGTAAGACCTATCTATGCATACCAATTTGGATGACCCCTCAGAAAGGTCAAGGGTCACAAGGGCTGAGGAAATAGATCCGAAATAGCCGTATTTTGACAAAAGATGTTTTTTCTCAAATACTGTTTGGCATCCTGTCTCGGAAGACAATGGAGTATATGCGCTTGCTGGGTCAGTCACTGGAGTGACCTCTCCAGGGCGCAAGCCTGGGCAAAGTGTATGGAGATCATGGGGTGCCCAGTCGTCAAGATCCCCCTCTCGGCCTCGCTGATGTATCCAAAGGAATGCAAAGCAGTACGTTTGGCACCAGTTTGGCTGCAGGAGCTGCCAGAACAGTGCGTGAATACAGGCAACTGTCTGCCTTCGGGGCTCCATTCCTGATTTGAAGGGTTTACTCCCCCACATTTGGCCGTTGGATCCAACCTGATCTCCTCCGTCCTCTAGCCGTTGGCTGTCAGAAACAGCTCATCCGCCTAGTGGTGCAATGTGAACACCACCCCCTCACGTGGTTTAGCCCACCAGCTGAGGTGGTTTGCCAGGGTGTGGCACTTGGAGCCAACACGAGAGAGATTAAGGAGATGGATGAGGACCAGTGATGCCCGTCCGTCCTATGTAGGACGCAGCTGCCGAACAGCAAAGGTGCTACCTCTATCCAGAGCCCCCCTACACCCCTTCTCAAATACTATTCACAACTTTAAACCCAAACTTGCTACAGAGATACCTGATGGGAAGACCTTTCTATGCACACTAATTTGATTGATCCCATTTAAAGGTCAAGGGTCACGAGAGCTCAAGAAATAGGTCTAAAATAGCCATATTTTGACAAAAGTTTTTTTTTTCTCAAATACTATTCACAACTTAAAACCCAAATTTGGTACAGAGATACCTGATGGTAAGACCTATATATGCATACTAATTTGGATGATCCCTAGAAAAGGTCAAGGATCACAAGAGGCTGGCTATTGTGTGTAAAATGCTGATTTTTGATAAAATTGTAGGTATTCCCAAATTTTAGCAAATTTTTCAACCAAATTTGGTACAAAAATAGCTGATGATAAGACTTTCCTATGCATACTAATTTAGTCGACTCACAACAACGGTCAAGGGTCACAGGGGGTTGACAGATGTGTGAAAAATGCTTACATTGTCAGAAAACATGGATGTTGCTGCTGCAGAAGCCAGCCCTTGTCACAAAGGTCACACATATTTAAATCTGTCATACACGTGAGCCATAATGGCTTTGCCTTTCTTGTTTCTGAAGTGTGTGTTCACTGAACGACCAAAAGCCACAATTGTCCAAAGAACATGGACACAAAGTGGTCTCAGCAAGAAGCATAAATCCTCATGAGCTCCCGCAGTCACGGGGCTCATGAGGATCTATGCCTCTTGCAATTAGATCGCGTTCACTTTTTCTTTGCAGCCAAGGGGTTAAATACTGGTTGGGTTGGAAAAGAGACAGACAAAATGCACAATAGGGAGGTCAGCAATCATGTGGGTGTATATATACTATAATACCTGCATGATTTGGAAATTCACCGACCTCTCTGTAGTTCAGGTGAACATGCTGTTTCTTGCCTGTTATCAGTATTGATGAGATCAGGAAATGGGCTTTCTGAATATTGCCACAGAATGTGGGCTTCTGGGCAGAGACTATTGATGAGGACCTCTATCTTTTGACCCTCATATTCAGAACTGTATCAATAAGGCAAACAAAATGGTTGGAGTAGTTAAGAGAGCTTTTAATTATATGGATAAGGACATTTTTTAGTAAACTGTATAAATCACTAGTCAGACCACATTTAGAATATGCAAACACTGTATGGTACCCAGATTTAAAGAGACAATCAGTTGCACTTGAAAGGGTACAGAGATGAGCAACAAAGCTGGTTAAAGAATGTAAAAATATGACTTACTCAGAGTCAGACAGACTTAAATATTTAGGACTACACTCCTTATGTGGACGTAGAATACATGGAGACTTAATCCAAGTTTTTTAAATTTATAATGGCATCGACAACCTAAATTAGAATGAACATTGCAACACTAACCTGCAGAAGTTTGTTTTTCTAACAGAGTTGCTACTGTTTGGAACGATTTACCAGTTTCATTTTAAAAAAAAAAAGCACCTAACATAAATTCTTTTAAAAACGAGCTGGAGAATTACCAGAGTTCAAGGAGTTTTCTATTGCTATGATGAATGATTTGTAGGAAAATTTGCATGCATAACAGACCCTTAAAGTAATTAAACTTGTCGAAGAAAGGGCATTTGCAAAGGCCTCACAGCCTATTTTGTCCTCACACATACTACATACTACATGTGGTTTAGCTGTGTATTGTGCAAAATAAAAAACACAGTTGCCATGGTTAAAATTGAGTGCACTTTGAAAAGGGCTTATCCAGTTGTTTCAGGGGCTTAGCAGAGGAATTCTTTCTTTTGAGGTGTATGTTGCATTTTTGCTACTAATAGTTTACTCACTTTTACACACAAGTGTTTGAACTATTGAGCAGTGTCTCAATTTATGTGATTAGACGAATATATTTTGGTGAATTGAAGTTATTATGCTACGACTTGCACTGCCAAGCCTCACAGAAACAACAGCAGATCTATGGACAATAATTGTCATATGGAACATTGTGCAAGATGTCAGTGGAAGGTTGTTACACACAAAGAAGAAGTTGGTTTGTGTAGGGGATTCAGGGGACATGAATGCATGCACTGTCCTGAGATAAGCCTCAAAGTGGGCGTGGCATGTCGTAACAAACTTAATATCCACCAATTGCCTGTATTTTCAGCCAATGGGAGGGGGTCTTTCAGCTGGCACTGAACGCAGCCGGAAACATGACACCTCCACATCGGGGCTTTAAATTCTACCGCACTTGTCTGAAGCGACCTCTCGTGCCTCTTTCTATTTTAACACCATCCTCCTACTCTCTGTGTAGTGTAGCGTTCAAAGCCTACTCCTGACAACATCCAGCTTTTGAGGGGCAGGTGTGTCAGCTTATGAGAGGTAGGAAGGGACGGCCTTTCAGTCATGCTCACAAGCAAGATGCATTGATTCTCATGAGCCCCTGCATGTAGGGGCTCATGAGAATCTATGCCTCTTGCAGATGGCAGGGTCAAACTGAGAAAATACTTTAAAGTGTGAAGGACAGCCTGTGGTTGTAAATCGGCACTTTGTAAGGCGCCTGGCTAGAGAGTTGCGTGCATTGGGCTAGCTGGACTGTAATGGCCACTGCACAATCACAAAGTACTCACGAGGATCTAAAGGAGTCTCTAGCTTGAGAGAGCAAAGACTTGACAGCTGACCATAGAGTGACCAATGACTGTGTGTGGCTGACTGGCTATCAGTTGTTTGTGCTACTGTTCTGTCTGTTATTACTGATGAGTCAAACATAGAGTGATTAGAATACAGCAGTGCATCTACATGTTGCTATCAAGGAGGACCAAATGTTCCAGGACTCTATTATCCAAGTGAAATATGGGAACCCAAAGGTTTCCTGGTAGCCTGAACAATTTGTGTGTGTGTGTGCATTATATTGCATTCACCATTTGTTCTCCCAGAAACATAGCTTTGTCTTTATGAAATGTCCTCACAGTTGGTAGCCTGAACAATTTTGTTCATGTTGTGAATTTTTTGTTTGCCATTGGGGCTCCCAGAAACATAACTTTGAGTTGCCCGACAAGAAAATATTTCCTCACATTTGTTAACCCTTATCATTCGGAATACACCAGTATGTGAAATAATTTTGACTAAAATAGTTCAAGGGTAGTGCCGGAATAGCTTGGCGCCTCCAGGCGCCAAGCTATTCTGGCACCACCCTTGAACTAAAGCCATTGGTCTATATCCTTACCTGTAAGTACTATAATGTAGCTTGGATTATGACAGTCTACAAATTTGAAGCTTTTAGCCTCAGTATGATGTGGGTTAACGGGCGAGTGGATTTGGTTCTCCCTGTCACTAGAGAAAAACTGAACAAGGGACTGTTGCACGAGTTTGGTAAGGCATTGATGCATCACACCGGCTTTGTGTTTGTGTCTTCAATGGTGGCTTGAGTTGCAGTTTTGCATGGAGGAGATCTCATGGAAGGTGTATCCAGTGTCACTGTCCTATGCTGAGAAGGTTATGTTTGTGTTGTTTGTAGACATCACTGCTGATAATGTCCAACCTTGCTTTGTAAATCTATGTTGCATGAGTCGTGCTTTTTGCACAGTGTTTATCCTGGTCTTAGTCAGTCCTGACAGCGCCAAAATACATGGATCAACCATGTTACTTCAAGGGTTGTTTGTGGGGCTGTTTGTTGCCAAGCTATTCTGGCACCAACTTTAAAATATTATGGTCAGCTATTCTTTTGAACTGGTATGCAATTTTCAGAGGGTGTCTCCATAACTGTGGAATTTTGACATAATACTGTTGTGACAAGGCAGACTTTGTGGCCTGTTGCAGAGGATGAGCCAAGCAAACACACCAACTACACGCAGACAACTGCGAGACCGGAGTGAACCCATCCAGTCAAGTGAGTGATCGAGGACTGAGTGATAGTTCAAGGGTGGTGGCAGAATAGCTTGGCGCCTCAGGTTGATAGTCTCATAATCTGTAACGTAACCTTGATAGGATAATAAGCAAATGTTAAAAAATCAGCCTCGGGATGTGGGTTAAACCTTTTCATCCTGATACACTACTGCTTGAATCTGATTTGACCATGATAGTTCAAGGGTGGTGCCAGAATAGCTTGGCGCCTCAGACGCCAAGCTATTCTGGCACCACCCTTGAACTAAAATGGTTGCTATGTCTCCTAATCTGTAATGTAGCCTTCATAGGACAATAAGCAAATTTTTTAAAAAATCAGCGTCGGGACATAATTGATTATTCCTTTAAATTATCTTACAGTGGGTAACGCTTCTTGAACAGCATTTTGTTTACCACTGGGAACGCATGATATGTACAGGGTATATACATATTGGGCAATGCTGTCTTTCCCAATTTGGAATTATCTTTACTCAAATTGTCTGCTGTTGATTGATCTGTTGACTTAAATAATGTTCACCATGCTTTTCTTTTTCTTTAGATACAGAGGAGAAAAAAACTCGATCAGGCATTATGGAAAAGACTGAGAGAGAAAAAGCTGGTAGGTACTAGGTAATCCATATCTGAAGAATTTAACACCCCCCCCCCCCCCCCTCCCCCGCCCCCCTGTACATAAAGCCACCGGTATTCTTTAGAGTATTGGTGACTACATGTATACTGATGAGCAAAAGAAGTGCAACATTATTGGAATCCTCGGATTCCAAAAATGTCACTTTTCTTTTGCTTGTCAGTATATGAAGGGTTAAACCGTTCTTTTTGTTTTGTCAGCAAAATACAGTCCTGACAATTGCACAGATGTTTAGGTTCAGCCCTTTTAGCCCCACAGGTGCATTTCCCATATTTTGGGAGTGTCACTTAAGAACTATGTACCAGTTGCCGGAGGTGGATTGACCATGATAATTCAAGGGTAGTGCCAGATTAGCTTGGCGCCTTCAGGCGCCAAGCTAATCTACCACTACCCTTGAATTATCATGGTCGGTCAATCTCCTGCTGTAGTGTGATGGGGCTAAAAGGGTTTGTGTGTGTGTGTGTGTCGCAAACCTTGTACTGTAGAACCTGATTTTGGGTGGCCACTATGACCACGTGCTATTTACAGTCACATTTGCGTTGGTTGGAGGATGTTTACTCATTACTGTGTCACGTACATTCATTTGATGGTCACCTGCTGAACATGGTCATCACATCAGAGCCAAGAACATCCAAAATGACAAATTGACTGCCGCAGACAGACTGGCTCAGTAAGGCAGTCACATGTGATTAGTCACTGCTCTGCTCAACACCTTGACAGCTGCTACACACCCTGACAATCCCCAGGCACTGTGTCATGACACAATGACAGGCGTATGCATGTGCCATTGCCTGTGTGACAGGCATGTTCCATTTGCTTCATGCTGGGTTGAGATGCCTTGTGAAATGGGTGGCATACATGAAAGGAAATGATGGTGTCGAAAACACAGGAAAGCACTGATCTACAAGAGGCATAGATCCTCATGAACACCTGCAGTGTGGGGATCTATATCTTTTGCTGACTTCAGACACCTATTTTGCTTGTGCTGTGTGCATAATGCAGAATGCATTGTTTGCTCCATTTCTCACTTTAATCAACTTCAGATCTTGCAGGGGAAGCTCTAAATGTCGGTCAGTGGGTGTTCAGTTGATTAAATTGGAAGCATTTTAAAGGGGCACACCCGACCTTTTTTAAGGCATCAGTTTGCAAAAAGCTTTTACTGGGCTTCAGTATACATACCCACTTAGACAGTGACCACCCTATTGTCCCACCAAATGCTTTTTTTTTGTCCGTTCAAAGCGAAAAGAGGCCCACCGGAATCTTCTGACGGATCTTCATTTATTTCCACGAGCACTGTTGATTTTCAGATTTCATGATCTTCAGTATAATTTATCTCTTCCTGATTTCGCAAGATTTTAAATCTGTTTTATCATATAGTTGTGAGCTAGTTATCACATTTTATGCTGCAGAGATCTGAACTGAACTATGGTGTGTGTCAAAGTTGCATCTCGCTGGTCGTAACATGTTTTTGTCTGTGTTGGCTCTCATTCACTCGATTCAGAGAGGTAGTGTTTCTGCTGCGAGGGTAAATTTGTTGTTTCTAGTGATGCTTTACATAGACCTGGACACGTGAGACATGAAATTGTCTGCAGTGCAGAAAGTCAGTATAATTACCAGTGTTCTGTTTCAATGATGGAAGACTCGGTGCGCGTTTCCAAGGGGTAAAATAGGGAAAAGTCAAACTAGGCACCGTGGACCCACGCTCGCTCGTTTACGAGTGCAAACACGCAAACTGGCCCTCGCTGCAGTACTGCACGGTACACACAATCGTTAGTACAATACTATTAGTATTGGCAGGTCGAGTGGAACCCGCATTGTGATTTTAACAGTATAGCAAGTACAGAAGGTTTATTCTACTTCTGGTGAAAAATTTCGTGAAAGGGATGCCAGAGAACATCAGTACACGTGTACACTGACACTTGTGTACATCACACCGATGACCTTGTGACCTGCAGTATTGTGATACACTGATAGCCGGGTTCTGCCTTGTGACGTAGGATCATAAATATGCATATTAATTCAAAATGAGGCCGATGCAGACGATAAATTCATGACTCGAGTACGAAAACAATACACCCTTCAAACGATGAATTTCAACATTTGGCATTGTATTTACATTATAAAGCTCTAAGATAGTACACGAAGGACCCATACACATACTGTCAGCAGTATCTCTTGCAGACAGTTTTCTGACTGTTGAGATGCTTGATTCTGGGGAATGTAACTTTAAGCAGATATTAAAAATGCTGTCCTTACCGTTGGCCCATTGTCTAATCGGGTAGTGCTTAATAAAATGGATTTTTAAAAAAAATCCAAAGAGTGCCGTTGATGCTGTTGCTTATTGACAAGTCGGGTGCTGTCAATTGGAATAAAGGAAAGATGCAATTTGATTGGTTTATTGAAAGTCGGACACAATTTCATGTTACCATCAACACATGTTTAGGGATTAATCATTCTACCACATCCATTTATTGCTTCACATGATCATTTTACTCCACACTTATCAACAGACATCCAGGTAATCATATAAAAGTAATAATGGCGAGTAGAATGAGGAAGGTTCTGACTTTAAAGGAAAGTGTGACTGCCGGAAAAGGAGAGTCATCCAGTGTTTTTGTTGAGATTAGAAGTTTAGCGTGGGATGAACCCAAATCTAGTACATTGTGAAAGACAAGGAGAATGTTTTCAATGAGTGAGAATACAGTAGCAATGGTGACAGGAAATACATTTCTGCACGTTAAACCTGCTACAACAGTCTCAGCAAAGCTGTTTTCATCTAGTTTCTGCAAGGTGAGAACCAAAGGTGTGCCAGTGTCAGGCAGACTGCTGCAGGAGAAATCCTTGATGGTTGCAATCATTAGCCCCATATCATACTGAGGCTAAAAGTAAAAGCTTCAAATTTGTGCAAGTCTGCCATATGCAAGCTACATTATAGTACTTACTGATAAGATATAGACCAATGGCTTTAGTTCAATGGTGGTGCCAGAATAGCTGGCGCCTAGAGGCGCCAAGATATTCTGGCACTACCTTTGAACTATTTTAGTCAAACTTATTTCACACTCTGGTGTATTTCGAATGATAAGGGTTAAGGCATGGCAGATTTACAACTTCCAGTGGCTGGTTTGTGTGTTTCAAACTGAGAAGTATCCAGTCTACTGCCCTGTCTGGCAAAGCTAGCCTGCGGTACCACAGATAGGAATCTGTGTCCGCTGGTAATAGGAAAGTCAGCCCCAAAAGATAAAGCCCTGAAAATGGGCTACCATGTAAACAAAAGAGCATGGGTGGCAGAGAACATCTTTGTGGAATGGCTGCAGAAAATCAACAAACGGATGCTGCTGTCTTGCCAGAAAATTCCTTTCTCATCGACGGCTGTCCAGCCTACCCACATGTTAAGCTGAGCAGCGTCCTCCCTTTGAACACCACATCACGCCTGCAGCCTCTGGATGCTTAAATAATTCAAGCAGTGCAACTGCAGTACCACAAACAGATGCTGCAAGGGGTTGCTTTTGGAGTTGAAGAACTGTGCACCACAAAAGAAATAGTGAAAAACATCAGGGTCTTTGACGTGACTGTGTCTCCTGCAGACATGGAATCTGCTGAAGGCGGGCACCATCCAGAAGTGTTCCACAAACTGCCACTTCAAAACCACTCCAACTGAGTCGGACACTTTCATTCATAATTTTTAAAAACATTTTTTTTTTAGGTTCCTCAGCACCAGTATTGGAAACCTCCTCACCCGGCACACCGAAGATACGCACCCGCTTATCAACAGGAACCCTGATCATGAATGGAACGAGCACCCTCAAAGAAAAAGATTTTAGGTCATCTTCGCCAGCTTTGGAGGCCACAAAATCACAGAAAGGTATTGTTTTGTTAGAACCTTTCAGTAGCACTTTTATATAGAACCTCCCTTGCCGACTCAGAGGCATCAAAGTCACAGAGGTTTTTATTTTCTCAAAATCATTACCGATGACATTACTACTAGGAAGCTTCGCTTAGCATACCAATTTTAGCCCCCCAAAACTCGTCATGTCCCTCACAACAGGGGAGGGGCAACTCCAGGGTGTCGTTACCAGGATACCCCGAGTAGCCTCCCGTGCCTCCCTATCCGGTGATGCACTCGCCCTTTCCCACCAGTCTCTTCGCTTAACTACACCTAACCGGTCGTGTGCACCTCGCGTGCTCCGACGGTGTATGGTGGGATTACCTTTTGTGAACTCGACTTTCGTTGGATTATGTTGGACGTGTGCTACTTCCTGTGTGGTGTTGGGTGTTTGGATTACCTTCAGTTTCTGAGGATTTTCTTGGTGGTTTGGCCTCTGTGGATTACTGGATCTCGGGACATGACACGGTAAAGCTTCGGTTACTGCCTCAGCCGGCGCTTACCGGGCGGCAGCATTGACCGGAGACGATGTATGCGACCGACCAGGAGCTCGGACCCTCGCAAGGAGGCTCTGTGCATTCGCGCCGGCCTTTGTCTGTCTTATGTTTCAGTACTTAAATGAGGACCCGCACCAGGTGTGACACTACAGTGGCCTAACGGTGCGCACGATGTCGGCCTACCCTGCTCGGGCTGCGCCTCCAGTCGGACATGCGTCTAATGCACTATGTGGGAGGAGAAAAGATGGTCGCAGCTTTGGGCGTTTACTGGACTGAGAGACCGGCATGCAAACCCGTAGCAACCGCAGCCATGAAAGTATCGCAGAGGACGGCCACCTCAGACACCGTGAGCTTATCGGCGCAAATAGGGACCTGCTGCCCCCACCGGTGCCTCGGACAGAGCTGCTCTGCCTAAAGTGGTATAAAGAGCCTTAAAGCAGCTGACGAGACTTGCCATCCCGTCTAGCACCAAGAGCTCTAACCCGCCTTTTCGGCCAGGGATATGCCATGACGGGGTTCGTCCAGTCCACCACGGATAAACAGGCATTGAGAGCTCGGTCCCCCCGCAAGGAAATGGCCCGCTCACACGCCCACCAGGAAAACACAGAGCCCAGAAGTGGGGGACCACCCGTCTGAGATGACAGCGCCCTCTTGCCGTAGGCCGGACCAGCGCCTGGACAGGGACATCGGTGCACCTCTCAGAGCGGGACAGGAAATTAAGCCGCCGACGGATAGGCGTGAACACAGACTTGGGGGCGCGAGACTGAGAACGGAGCCACAGGCGGGAGAAGGTTCACAAGTCAGCGCAAACTATCGAGTCCGAAACCTACCACGGGTAGGAAGGAAGCTCAGTCTGTCATTACAGCCGACGAGACGTGTTTCCTTGTCGAGGTCGCGCCCCCGGAGCACCACCACCCCCACCCACCCCCCCCCCCACCCCCCTGATGGGACAGGCCACGAACACAGACTTTGGGGTCCTGAGACAGAGAGTGGAACCACAGACGGGACGAGGTCCCCAGTCAGGGCAGATCCACCAAGACCGAAGCCCTCCACAGAGAGGAAGCAAGCTCGGTCAGTATTACAGCCGATGAGATGTGGTTCCTCGTCGAAGGCGGACCCCGAAGCAAACCACCACCCCGCCCTAGGAGCGATGAGAGGGACACCCAGCGGCCTCGGTCCCCACCCCTCGCGGGGACGAAGTCTACACGTTCGGGAGAGTGACCGCAGCAGAAAGGGACAGGGCGCTACAGATACCCCACGCCAGGTAACTTCTATAGTTCCTGCTCCTCCTCGCCGGACTGGCGGACAAGCTCGGGCGTGAAGCAGCATGACACCGGACCTCAGAGGCACCCTCCAGGAGCAGCCGATCTTCCAGCCGGACATTCAGGGACCGATCTTCCTCGAGGACTTGGCAGCCTCGACGTCGGCGCTGGGACCACTGGGGTAGCAGCCGCAGGACAGAATCAGCCTCCCTTCGGCACCGGCCCAGCCCTCGCCAGCGGCCCGCGACGATACAGGGGAACAGACTCCCCCTGGTGGCTACACTTCAGTCGGCGCACAGACTTGCAGCATCTCCCTCAACATGGGCTGTGGCGGACGACGAGGAGGCGCTCAGTCTACACCCGGAGTACTCGGTGGCGGCTTTGGGCGTAGACGACAGGCAAACCTGGCGGACGGTCGGCGCTCTCCACCTCCTCGGTCGACGTGGCCCCGGCATCGCAGCCTTGGACTAGGTGTCCCGGCTCATTGCGTCCTTCCTCCCTCCGGACTACTGCCCTCCGTCTCCGCCCCTGAGAGGAAGGCCTTGGCGATGGTTGACGCACCGCGGCGGCCCCAAGCGCTTCAAGTCACTCCCTCTTCCGGCAAGCTCCCGGGATCTAGCAGAGGCGGTCTCGGCTCACCAGCAACAAGACGGCTTCAGAGACCAGGGCTTCTTCTCGGACTCCCGTTGGCCAGAGAGGATGGATGTCATCTTGCGCCAGCAGTGGTATGGAGGTCACTTCCAGGCATTTCCTGTGTTCTTGCAGCGGTGGGCTAGGAGGCGTTGACGCAGGCGGAGGTACTCTGCAGCCATCGGACGCTGACACGAAGCTTGGACAGGACAGCTACCCGGGATTCCTCGAGATGACGACGCAGTCCGTGGTCGCGTGTCTGGAGACCTCCTGGGACCTCACGGCTTCGGCCCCTCTGTGCGGGATACACACGGGGTTAGTGGCAGCGATAGGGTGACGGGCCACTCCTAGGCCTACTACATGGCGGCAATCACCAACGGCTACCCGATGCAACGGGACGTACTGCTGGGACAATGCCACTCCCAGCTTTGGTGAAGACACGGCAGCGCTGGGCGCCACGCAGGGGCACGCTACTGTTGGGACCGACTTGGCAGACGGCTAGGAGTCAGCAAAGCACCCCCCCCCCCCCCCCCCACTCGCGCGATGGCCTTAGTCGCCTGCTCGGCGTTAAACCCAAATAACTAATTAACCCTACCCGCACCCTCCACTGCCTGGTCCAGAGCCCGGATACAACGGTCAGTGGGAGGCTAGCCCTCCACAGAGTGGAGCCACAGCTATTGCAGGTCGAACCATGGGTGTGTCGACGTTTACGGAGGACCTGAGGATCTCCTTCCAGTCGCCCCCTCCCTTGCGACTCTCACCCCTGTGGACACGAGTACCGGGGGATCGGCACAAGGTGACAGCGCTGTGTGGTGTGGTGAGAGCCCTACACCAGGAGGAGACCACAGAGGTGGTCTCACGGCCTGCTACAGTGGGCTCTTCCTGGTCCCCGAACCCAGAGGCAAGTGGCGCCCAGTCGGCTCTAAACAAGCACTTCGGCCCCGTGCTTCAGGATGGAAACAGCCAGAGCACTGAGGGGGCAGTGCGACCCCACGTTTTCGCCGTGAGCCTGGACCTAGCAGACGCATATCTTCTCGTACCCTTCCATCCGGCATCGTGGCGTTACCTACTCTTCACCTTCCGCGGGGTGCTGTGACAGTTCGGACATTACCCTTGGACTTAACCTCACCCCGGGGGTCTTCACCGGGATGGTCAATGGAGTTGTCTCAAGGTGCCAACAAGCGGCCACCAGCCTAACTTCCAACCGTCTGGATGACCTGCTCCTCCTTTGAAGAAGAGGAGGAAAGAGGAAAAAAAGGTAGAGAGGAAGAGAGAGGTTTTGAAGAGGAAAGAAAACAGCCAGATGGCAAAAGCTTTGGAGGACACGGCTTCCTGGCTGACTGCTCCTCCGACTTGGATTCCTGGGCATGGAGGCAAGTCCGACGGGATACCAGCGCACAGGCTGGAGTACCTGACCGACGGCAACCGGGTATACCCCCCAAGTGGCGGATATAGAAGATAGCGGAGGTGGCAATCGGAGTGTCACGCGCGGAGCTCTCCCGACCAGGGCCAAACCCCAGCTGTCGGGCCTACGTAGCGCTGCGGCGGATCTCCTACCCCTAGGCAGATTCTACTCTCGGCCGATACAGCTACAACCGCTCCTGCACTGGTGCCTCTCCTCAGTCAAGTCTCATCTCCAGCGGGGGATGGACAGTAGCTTCGGGGGAACCACTCTTCTCCCCCGCCGCCACAGATCCCCATCTGCACGGACATAGCCTCTCAGGCAAGTGACCTCACCTGTGTACTGAGATTGCGGCACCCTCCTCCTATTCGCCATTCTTCCTAGTAGTAATGTCGGTAATGATTTTGTGAAAATAAATGGATTTTTCTCTAAAATGTATTTTTTTGAAAAATACTTACCGATGACATTACTCAAAAGTCCCTCCCTGCTATCCCACTTGCCGCAGTAGAGCTAAGGCTTAGAGACTGGCGGGAAACGGTGAGTGCGCCACCGGATAGGGAGGCACGGGAGGCTACTCGGGGTATCCTGGTTACGACACCCTGGAGTTGCCTCCCCTGTTTTGAGGGACACATTGAGGGACACATTTTGGGGGCTAAAATTGGTATGCTAAGTGAAGCTTCCTAGTAGTAATGTCATCGGTAAGTATTTTTTTAAAAAATACATTTTAGAGAAAAATCCATTTTTATTCTTCATTTTAAAACCTATCAATATCATTAGTAAGGTAGATATCTTGCGGAATCTGTTTTATAGCTGTCACATGCATATATCATAGAACTGTATTACCTCTTTGCGTGTCGGTAGCGGTTTTAGTCATGATGATTCCTACAGGAATCATCACGACTAAAATTGCTACAGACATGCAAAGGGTTATTATACTGAGGCTGACCTGTATCAAAGTCACAGTAGTTATATATCTATTGAAGCAATATCAGTCTGAGGCTATTTGATTTGCTTTTTTTACTGCAGAGAATTCCACCTCAGGTTCCAAGAGAAAAGCCTCTGCAACACCTTCTACCTCAGATTCCCATCCCAGTGTTCCTCCGAAACGGAGAAAAATTGGACGCAACGATGGGTCAGGAGAGGTACTTCTGTCTTTTCCACTACAGTCTAATTAGCTTAGCCCCTTTGTGCATGCAGCCACTGATGCTATAACAGTCCCAGTGGCTGCATGCACAAGTGAGTTAATAGTATCTATGCAAATGATGATGAGTAGTGCTAAGATCCAAGGTATGGTAAGTGCAGCAAAACCTGTTCTGAGCAAACACCAACCAAAAAGTGGTTTCCAGTGGCATTCCATCTTCAACACTACATGACTGGTTATCCCACAAATCATAAACAAGATGAGGATTTCATCCCAAAGTCTACCGTATTGTTTGGATCTCAGATGCGTTTATCTTTTAGGAACATTCAAGTTCAGAGTTGTTCATATTTTTAAGCTTATTATGCTGATCTATTTCCCTCCTCTCTAAGCCAACCTCGGATCAACACACACGTCAGCGCACGCAAATAAAGATGGACACATGGCGCTTCCCACCATTAGTACATTCTGTGGGTTCATGCAGCGACAGGAATCGATCTCCTTCTACTCTAACCCACCCTCTGATCCACACACACACTGACACACAGAAATAAAGATGGACACACGGGGATTCCTACCATTCGTAAGCTCTGTGGTCTGGTGTAGCATAGCTATTCTGAAGAAGAATAATAGCGCGAACAGCAAAATGACGTCACTTCAAGCATCACATCATGGCATCATTAGTCCCATGACGCCGTGTTCATAGTGACAACTCGATGTTATATGTCACTCATCGCAGTACTAACATTTGACCTATCAGAGGATCAACTTTGCAATTGTCTTGCTGATTTTCACGCCTAGGTCTTACAGGTCACATTTTTGACCTAATCCTACCCAAGGGCCGGGACAAACAGCAGGCTTATGCAAACACTATTTATGAAAAATCATGCGGGTATTGATGAGAAGATAGATTTGTTTCTTCAAAAACATTACCGATGCCATGACTACATGGGATTACCTATAGCTTACACAATTTTAGCCAAAAACTTACGATGTGTACCTATTGGACCAAGGGAGGCTACCTGGGGGTGTCGTGACCCAGCCACGAGTAGCCTCCCATCCCACCCCATACGGGCAACTGGCTTGCGCCGAGAGACCCCAGTTTTATTCCTTTAGCTTGCAGAGTTCAGACGTGTGTTCTGTTAGCCTCCTACTTGCGAAGCCTTTGGCTGTGTATGGTTCGCGCCGGTGCTCCTTCGACCTTGGCACTTAGCCTGGCGGTGTGTGTGTGTGTGCCTTTTCCCGGCCTTAGCCTGGACTGTTCTTCTGTCTGTGCCTTTCTTCAACGGCGACGGAAACAGCGGGAAGTGTTGTGTTTCCGGGCCTCGTGGCCCTTGGACTGTTCACTTCTGTGCCTTGTGTGTCGCTGTGCCTTGGGTCTAGCGGCGTGGACTCTTGTTACCGGCTTGTGTTGTGCTGGGCCTTGGGCCCATGACTTTGCTTCCTGTGCCTTGTGCGTCGCTGTGCCTTGGGTCTAGCGGCGTGGACTCTTGTTACCGGCTTGTGTTGTGCTGGGCCTTGGGCCCATGACTTTGCTTCCTGTGCCTCCTGCTTGGTGCCCTCGTTACAAGTTCGCTCGTGACCGGTCCGCTGCGCCATCGTCACTGCCGCTGTGCCTCGCTCTTCGTGGAAGGAGTTTCGGCCTGTGGCGCCCGGTTCCCCTGTCTGGTCTCTCTGAAGTGCCTTCGGACAAGTTTCGTCTTTGTTCCGGTCCTGGCCTTTCGTCGTGGACTCGGCGCCCTTGCCTGACGTGTGCAGCCCCCGGCTCCGTGGTGTGGTGCTCCCGTTTCTGCGTGTCAGGTTATCCCTTCCCCAGCCTCTGCAGGATGCCTAGGTAAGGTCTCGATGTGTGCCAGCGACCGGCGCCTCTGGCGCCGGGCAGCGGCATCACTGTCGGTGTTTGCGTGGTCGGGTGCACTTGTGACGTGGCGTGGCGACCATGACCACTCGTCTTCTTGATGATGGTGTCTATTTGTCGTGCGCACCCATTCTAGCATGCACATGTGTCCACTTTCTTATAGACATACTGGTGTATGCCCACTTATGTTGGTGTTCTCACACCACGTTTTTGGACTTGATGCATACACACACTTTGTTTAGTGACACCCAGTGTGCTCGTCGTAGTTTTCAGACACTGGCGATGTCTGTGTCAGGCACACCCTTGTATCCTGACATGCTGGTAGCCATGTTCAGATATATATTCAGTGTTTCTTATACCTTGGGCTGGAAGAAGGGAAGGGTTTTTACTGTTAAAAAAAAAATAAAATAAAAAAAAGGTCATGTGCACGGCACACTTCATGCTGGCATAACGCTATTATATACCAATAATTTCGTTGTGTAGTCAGCCCCTATTCAGCAGTTTATAACTCACTTATTAATATAGCATAAACACGCACCTTCTGGGGCTCTGTAGTCCTTCTTTTCGCCTATGCATATGATAACAAGCGTCCCTATAGGACGGCCCTGGCTTGTTATAAGCACTGTACATAGCAGTTGCGACCAGCCACACGTGCTGTCCCCCATTGCGATGCCGTAGAATGGACTACTGGGACGCTATATGGGTGCTTGTTCTGATGTGATGTTGCAGTTGTCCAGTCTGCACCTGCACCCGATGTGGCGTTTGCTTGTGGCCGACAGTATGCATGCAGTGTGCCTCTCCTGCCCCTGTTGTGCCTCTGGCCGCACCTGTGGTGTCTGCGCGCCCTTGGTGGAGGAGCTGGTCAGCTCTGGAGCTGCTGTCGGCGTGACCTTCCACCGCCGTTCCGCAGCCTCACGCATACCTCGGCCCCTGACCAACGAAGACGCACCCACGCTGCTGTTGGGGGACAGCTTACCAGTGATCCCCCCTTGCGCACCCACTCTCTCGAGTCTGGTCCACAGCGAGTCCGCTCGCCCCGCTTTGCGGAAAACAAACGGCTGCCAAGCCCTGACGTTGGGGGACGTATTTCCCCCTTGTGCGCCCGCTCGCTCGAGCCTGGCCCGCAGCGAGGTAGCTTGCCCCGCCTTGCAGAACCCAAGCATCACTCGACAAGACAGAAAGGACATCTCCTGCCGTCCCGACGCCTGACCTTCAGCATCATCTGGCGGCCCACGACAGGCGACCCCTGGAGCGCTCCAGGATGGACACAGCTTGGACACCCGCTCGCGCGTTCAGAGCCCATGGCGACGCATTCGTTCACTGACTACGGCCTCCTGTCAGCTGTTCCGCGGCTTCACGTTCCCGGACCTCAGCGTCGTTGCCTGCTCTGATCCGCGTGTCTCTGCCCTCGTTCCTGTGCTCCCCACCCGGCGATCAGGTCTGCTTCGGGCTCCTTGTTCCTGGACGTCTCGACCTTGGCTAAGACTTCCCCGCTCGTCTCGGAGGATTCCCGCTCGCCCCTCGCCATCACTCTCCTCGGATTCACGTCGAGACGGAGCCCGCCGCCTTGCAACCTCTGGATTGGACAGCGTCCATCTCCCACAGCGCCTCGCCTGTGCCGGACTGCTCGACCTGGTTAAGCGAGCTGTCGTCTCTCGTGTGGAGGAGGCCTGGTGCCCATCGTTTCACTCCGCTGTTAGGAGACGTCCTCACCTTAGCCCTGGCTGCCCCGGCGGCTGACCACGCTTCCGTCAATGCCATGTCTGGTGCTGCCGAACCTACGCGGACAGCTGCATTTGGCCCCTTCCACGAACCGCTACGCTTCGTTCCTGCCTGGCAGACGGTGAAGGACGCGTACAGGAACCTCTGGGCCACCCGCTTCATCTCCTTCGGTGCAGCCGCCCGCAAGGTCCTGTGTCTCTCTCTCCGGACTGGTAGTCCCTCCCCTCGCCCGCCCTCCAGGCGGGGCTGCTCGCCCCTGTCACCGGACGTCCCCGCCCGCCCCCAACCCCCGGACACCGCCGCTCCTGCGACGCTTCCCGGTGTGGACGTCCGCCCCTTCGTACCCACTCAGGGAGCTGCGCTTCATGGAGAGTTCTCTGCCCTCTTGCGGAAGGATGCCCCAGTGGCTGTCGCGCGCCCCGACTCCCCCGCCTGCTACAGTCGTCCCTTCTCTGGTCCCCAAGCCCGAAGGCAAGTAAGTAGCGCCCGATCTTCAACCTCTTGGCCCTGTACCGGTGCACCTCCGCGCCATCCCCCTGTTGGAGGCCGCCAGAGCCCTTCGTGGTGCGACCTCTGGACTTCGCCGTCCGCCTGGACCTCTCGGACGCCTACCTTCATCGTTCTCCGCCCTCCAGGCGCTTCAACGCTTCGCCTTCGTCGGCGTAGTCTTCCAGTTCCACGCTCTCCCGTTCGGCCTAAACCTCAGCCCCTGGGCGTTCACCCGCCTCATTGACGGCGTCGTCGCCACGGCAAGACGGACGGCCTCGAGCCCTTCTTCGACTTACCGCGACGAGCTGCTCCTTTGCTTTCAGTCGGCGGCCGCCCTGGAGACGGACTGAAACGCGTTGCTGTCGCTTCTTGACAGGATCGGCTTCAGAGTCAACTTGGGAAAGTCGGACCTCACCCCCTACCGCCACTTCGTTCACCTGGGCATGGAGTTCCTCACCGACCTCAATCTGGTGAGACTGCCGGAACCACGGATACAGTAGCTCGCGATCCTGGCTCGCCTGGTGTTGCAGCAGGAGGCGGTCCCTGCCAGTGTGTGGTTACAGCGCCTGGGCCTGATGAGTGTGGCGGCGGACCTCCTTCCACTGGGTCGTCTCGGCTACCGCCCACTTCAACTGCACCTGCTTTGCCTCTGGCGAATCTCCGTGGGTGCCATCGACACCCCCGTCCCGGTTCCCCCCTTGCTCCTCCCGCTCCTCCGCTGTTGGACCGACCCTGTCTGGCTCGCCACCGGAGTTCCCCTGTCCACCCCGTCACCCCAGTGGTCCCTCTGCATCGACGCCAGCCGCTCCGGCTGGGGCGCGCACCTGCTGCCGACCTTCTCCACGGCTTCCGGCAGCTGGCCACCGGACTTCACAGTCAGACATTTCAACTGGTTGGAGCTACAGGCGGCTTGGCAAGCCCTCCTCGCGTGGGAAACGACTCTCGGAGCCCAGGAACTGCTCATCCTTCCGACAACTCCACAGTAGTGTCCTACATACAGAAGCAAGGCGGGACCCGCTCCCCTTCCCTCTGCTTGCTTTTTTACCGGCTCTTCCGTTTTTGCGAGGATCGCGGCATCTCCCTCCGAGCGAGACATGTTCCGGGACACCTGTATGTCCTCGCGGACTCCCCATCGAGACGCGGTCGGCTACTCCATACCGAATGGTCTCTTCGCCCGGACATCTTTTGGATGATCTGCGCCACGTGGGAGACCCCGCTTATCGACCTCTTTGTGACGAGGTGGAACCACCAGTTTCCCCTCTTCGTCTCGCCCATCCCGGACCCCTAGCCTGGACGGTTGACGCGCTCTCCATCCCCTGGGACGGCCTCTGCGCCTATGCCTACCCTCCCACTGGTCTGGTCCCCAAGGTCCTTCTCAAACTCAAGGGATGCAACGCGACTCTGTTGCTAGTGGCGCCGTTCTGCTGGACCAAGTCTTGGACCACCGACCTCCTCAACCTCGCTACGGACCCCCCGCTGCGGTTACCCACTCCTCGCACGATGCTCAAGCAACCGCGCCAGGCGCTTTTCCATCCGTGCCCCGAACGACTCCTTCACCTCGCTTGGAGATTGTGCGGCGTGCCCTCGCCGCTAGAGGCTTCTCGAGTGAGGCAGTGGCAGCTTTCGCTGCAGGCCGCAGACCCTCGGCCCTGCGAGTCTACGAGGGAAATTGGAGAGTGCTTCGAGCCTGGTGTGACCTCCGTCACCTCCCCCCCACCGATCTGACCTCCCCCCAGCTTGCCGAGTCCTTCCTCTGGCTTTCGCCGAACAGCACTTGGCACTGATCACCTTCAGGGGCTACCTTGCCATAATTGCGGACACTTGCCGTCACTTGGGCCGAGCGGTTCCCAGCAAGTGTAAAGACCTCGCTGACCTTATGGCCCACTTTGGAATACAACGGCCTGCCTTCCGCTCCCTGATCCCACGCTGGGATCTACCCTGGGTACTCACCTGGCTGAACTCCAAGCGTTTCGAGCCGCTTCCCCTGGCAAGCCTGGCCAACGTGACGCGAAAGACCTGCTTCTCCTCGCTGAGTGAGTGAGCTGCACGCACTTTGCGCGCCCCGCCTGCCTGCAGTTCAGGTCGGATGGCTCTGTGCAGCTACTAACGGACCCGGCCTCCTTGGCCAAGACCAGTCCCCGTTTACAGCCCTCCGCTCCCTGATCCCATGCTGGGATCTACCCTGGGTACTCGCCTGGCTGAACTCCAAGCGTTTCGAGCCGCTTCCCTGGCCGACGTGATGCGAAAGACCTGCTTTCTCCTCTCCCTTGCCACAGCCTTCAGAGTGAGTGCACTGCACGCGCTCTGCGTGCTCCCCTGCCTGCTGTTCAGGTCGGATGGCTCTGTGCTTGGCCAAGACACAGTCCCCGTTGACAGCCCCCAAGGCGATCACTGTGCGACCACTGAAGACGGTCAGCCCCACAGGGAAGTCAGACAGCAGGACCCGGTCAGAGCCTTACGCGTGTACCTACGCCGAACCAAGCCGCTCCGCCGGGGACGCACCCGCCTCTTTCTCCCTCTGTCCCAGGTAGACAAGACATCTCAGCCCATACGATCTCTTCCTGGCTAAGATGGGTGATACGTTACGCCTACCAAGACCTCTGCCCCAACGCTGCCAAGCGACTTCACATCAGGGCCCACGAGGTCCGAGCCATGGCGGCTAGCGCCGCTTTCGACCGCTACTGTGCTGTCCGAGACATTGTGGCTGCCGTAGGCTGGCGGACTGAGTCGACCTTCACCCGGTTCTACCTCCGAAACCTGGTTGGCCAGCGAGAGAACCTGGCCCTGGTGGGGGACATCGAGGTGGCACAACACTCCCTCCCGAGAAGGTGCCGTTGGTAACCTTTAGCTAAAATTGTTGGGAGTTTGCTCTGGGACGGGCGGGTCTGGCTAGCTTGTGGGGTTACAAGTTATGCGGCACCCCCCTCTTTGCTATTCACCCATGTAGTCATGGCATCGGTAATGTTTTTGAAGAAACAAATGAATTTTTCTTTAAAATGTATTTTTTCGAAAAATACTTACCGATGCCATGACTCGGATGGCCCTCCCACCTACCCCTAGCCAACTGAAACCCTCCTGGTTTCTGACAGCAACGTTTTGAGTGTACAGAGGTTGTCTACCTTACTAGTTTTGATGCGATACTTAGGAATCAAACATCCTGATTTCTTTTCAAGAACGGCAACGTTATGCATGTAATCACCCTCATCTTGTAGTCTGATCCATGCTTGACGTCTTTGCTTTGCCCCTTTTTTTATCACCAAAATTTTAGCAACGTCTGCCTCATCTGCATGGACATCTTGTAAGTGCATGCTCATTTTAATAACAAGCTTGATACACAATTTGCATGCATGTTTCTTGTCCCATTTGTATTTGTTTCTTCAAAAAACATTACCGATGGTATTACTGTATGGAAGTAGCACCTAGCCTCACAATTTCAGCCCGGGATCGTTGTGTACAGCAACGCCACCGGGGAACCCTCAAGTGAGCTGTACCAACGTCCCTGAATAACTTCCCTTTACTGAGTAGTCTCCCTTACCTTATACGGCACATGCGCAGCCGTTACCAGTTTCTTGCGCTTAGCTTCCGGTTATCGGTTGTCAGCCCAAACGGCTCCCTTCTTTAGCTTTCTTTTTCGGCCTTTTCTTAGTGTATAGTAGTTCGATCTTGGATGCTCTTATCATCCGGAGTCCCCGCGTTCCGGCCAGGCTATGGCATTGATCTGTGGATCTTTCTTTCTTCGTATCGAACGAAAATTCTCGGCGCGTTTCGTGTGCCGACATCGTGACCGTTGCCGGTGTTCCTTTTATGCCGTACTTTTCTTCTGTTCCAGGATGCAAGTTCAGACGTGTCGGCGTTGCAAGGATTTTCAGTGGCCCACTGATAATCATTCCATCTGCCTTCCGTGTTCTGGATGCTCCTCTTCTCATACGTGCAACGTGTGTGCCTCATGGAGGGAACTTCAATGGTCGCAGTTGTGGGGATTTTACCGCAGGGAACGACCCCCTAAGCCCCAGGACCCACGCTTGCAGCCAGGTAGTCTGTCCGTCAGGAACACCGTTACTGCTGCTACGCCTTCTGCCATCACCGGCCCATGGCGTGCGTTGTCGGATGTTGTGGTGTCCTTGAGCCGCTCGGAACAGCCGATTGCTCTGCGCCCGATCTTATCGCCGTTGACGAGACATCTTGACCGCGGTGAGAGGCGCCCTTATGCTCCGCGGCCACGCGACCCCTTACCCTTAGCGGGCACACACGTGAGTACAAAACCTTTCTTGTCTATTATTCGACCTTCCACAACGGTTACGCGTTCCGCGCCTCGGCGTCTTCGGTCGCCATCTCCCCCAGACAATCGCCATTTTCGTTCTTCCGCCTTGGCCCGTGGGGACGCAATAGCTTTACGGTCTCCTTCCTTGGACCGTCCTGTGGCTTCTTCGGTTCGGCGCTCTTCCTCTCGGGACCGTTTCTTCCGCCTGCGCCACCGTCTTTCCACGTCTCATCGTTCTCGGAAGACTTCTTCTCCCCGCTTTGTCCCGTCTTCCCGTATATCTTCGGGAGCCCCTCGTCGTTCTCGCTCGCGTCTTGCGCGTTCTGCGGGGGACTCTTCTCCCCCTCCTATTGTTCATTTGCCTAGAGGGGGCTCGCGTCCTTCCGGACCCGATTCCTCTCTCCGTCGCCGACCTCCGTCGGTTTTCTCTCCTTCCCGAGCCTCCTCTTTGCTTCCCTACCGCTCTCCATCCCCGCGCTCGAGCGTTCATCCGAATGTGCCCTCCCCTGAGGACGTTCTTAACTTGCACCCGGAAGACTCCGCTTCGGCCGTGTGGTCTCTTGATGATCACTCTTCCGCTGCTGACCATACCTAGCGGCCATTTCACCTTCCGCCCGTGGCGCTTTGGGGTCCGATGTGTGTGCAGCCTTAGACTCGGCTTCTAGACTGATTTCCGGATTCCTTCCTCGGGACATATGCCCTTCGTCCCCTCCCATTAAGTGGAAGTCTTCGGCTCTTGTGGATGCCCACCTTCAGCCCAAACGTTTTAAGTCGCTGACTCAGCCACCCGGTTTTCGCGACCTTACGGAGGCCTTTAATACGCATCTCGGACAGGGACGTCTTGGTGACAAGCATTTTTTCTCGGATTTTCGCTGGTTGGAAAACTTCGATCTTACATTTCGGCAGCGCTGGTATCATGGACACTCGCCCTACTTCCTCTGTCCCCTTCCGTCCGTGGATTCGGATGCGGAAGCCTTTGTGGGTGGCAGGGCGGCGGTTCGGCGTATTTTGCCTCCCGGCCTGGATACTACGGCGGTTCGTATTCGAAATACGCTTGCCTGTACCGGTTTTCTGGAACTTGCTACACAGGCTATTGTTTCTTGTGCTGCGGCATCTGGGCGCTCCAGCGTTTCCCAATTGGAGGATATTCGCACCATTGCTACAGTAGCGAACCGGGCAGCTTACCACGCCTCTTCCAACGCTTTAACGGGCGCAGTTAATTGCGATTTAATGCGTCGCGACAGCCTCCTTCGTTCTTGCCCTGGCTTGCCCCCATCTATTAAAACGCAGCTCCGCCAGGCCCCCATTGGTGGATCGACCCTCTTCGGCCCGACTTGGCAGAGGGTGCGAGAATCCTCCAAGGACCTGTGGCCCAGCGCTCCTAGAAGTGACCGCCGTCGCTTTCCTCCAACCCGCAGGTCAGGGGGTCACGCCCTGCGGTTTCCCAGACCCACCTTCCATCCACCCTCAGGATCCTCGACTCGTTTTAGTCGACAGCCACAGTTCGGTCGACCCCTTGCGGCCCCGTCCTCTTCTGCCTCCGCCTGGCCCTGAGTTCTCGACGGCCCGGGCGTGGTCGGATCCAATGACGCTCCCCCGTCTCCACCCCCGCTGACACCTTTTGGGTCGCCAGTCGGCGGGAGATTAGCTCTGCACAGCCCCGAGTGGCGGTCGCTGCTGCCCGACGACCCTTGGATACAGTCTGTCGTTTCAGACGGTCTGCGCCTGACCTTTCAACACCCTCCCCCGCTCCGACGCTCGCCCGTGTGGACTCAGTCACCGGCAGACCCGCTCAAGGCGGCCGCTCTTCGGCTGGAGATTGTGGAACTCCTCCGGAAAGCTGCGACGGAACTGGTGACGCGTCACGACTCACCTGCTTTCTACAGTCGCCTCTTCGTCGTGCCCAAACCAGGCGGCCGTTGGCGTCCAATCATCGACTTGTCAGCGCTCAACAAGTTTATTTCGGCTCCCCCCTTTCGCATGGAGACAGCACGGGCGCTTCAGGCCGCCGTCCAACCTCTCGACTTTGCGATCAGTCTCGATCTCACGGACGCTTACTTCCATGTCCCGATCCACTCGTCGTCTCGGCGCTTTCTCCGCTTCGCCTTCGAAGGACAGATTTTTCAGTTCCGCGCACTACCCTTCGGACTCAACCTCAGCCCATGGGTGTTCACGAGGATTATGGATGCCGTATTGGCCAGGGCCCGTCGATCGGCCTCCAGCTCCTCGTCCAACTACCTGGACGATCTCCTGCTTCGGAATCAGGACTCCATCACCCTCGCGACGGACAGAGACTCGCTGCGGGATCTACTTCGCCGCCTAGGCTTCCAGGTCAACGAGGGAAAGTCGGACCTCTTGCCGTCTCGTCGGTTTATACACCTGGGCATGGAATTTCTGACCGACCTCAACACCGTGTGTTTGCCCGAACCTCGTGTCCAGAGGTTGATCGATCTTTCTCGGACAGTGTACAGTGCCGACGCAGTGTCAGCCCGGACCTGGCTCCAGCTGCTCGGTCTCCTAAGTGCGGCGGCGGATCTCTTGCCCCTCGGCAGACTGTTTACACGTCCTCTCCAGCTTCATCTGCTTTTACACTGGCGCCCCTCCTCGGGCGACCTCAACGCCTTGGTGCCCGTCCCCCCCTTGATCAGGTCCCACCTCCTCCGTTGGATGGATCCAGTGTGGCTTCGGACGGGTGTTCCTCTGTCCTCCCCCCTTCCTCGGCTTTCCCTTTGCACCGACGCCAGCCGATCGGATTGGGGCGCGCACCTCCTGCCGAGCTTTGCTTCGATTTCGGGACAGTGGCTGCCGAGCCTTTCAGACAAACACATCAATTGGCTGGAACTACAGGCTGTCTGGTTGGCACTCCGTCATTGGGAACTTCGTCTCCAGGGCCAGGATGTGTTCGTGCTGTCCGACAACTCGACAGTAGTCTCTTACATCCAGAAGTTGGGAGGGACACGATCTCCTCCTCTCTGCATGCTCCTGTACCAGATGATGCTTTGGTGTCGGGATCGCGGGATTTCTATCTGGGCTCGCCACATTCCTGGACATCTAAATGTGTTAGCGGACTCCTTGTCCCGTCGGGGCCAACCTCTCCACACCGAATGGTCCCTCAGTCCGGAGATTTTCAAGATGATATGTGCCCACTGGGAGACTCCCTCCATCGATCTCTTCGCGACGAGGTGGAACAGACAACTGCCAGTCTTTGTGTCTCCCATTCCGGATCCCCTAGCATGGGGAGTGGATGCCCTGTCTCTTCCTTGGGACGGCCTCGTGGCCTACGCTTTTCCCCCCACGGTTCTGATTCCCAAGATCCTTCAGAAGCTCCGGGGGTGCAACACGGTCCTCCTCCTGGTTACCCCGTTCCACTGGACCAAGAGCTGGACGACCGACCTGTTGCGCCTCGCCACGGAGCCCCCCGTGAGGCTCCCGACGCCTCGCACGATGTTGAAACAGCCCCGACAAGCCCTTTTCCACCCGTGCCCGGAGAGGCTAGCCTTACACGCCTGGCGGTTGTGTGGGCGGCCCTCGCAGCACGAGGTTACTCGCATGCAGCGGTGGAAGCTATCGCTGCAGCCCGCCGACCATCTACCCGCAGGGTGTATGAAGGGAAGTGGCGCGTCTACCAATCCTGGTGCGCGGCTCGCCGCCTTTCCCCCACGTCACTGACTATGCCCCTCCTCGCCGATTTTTTTGTTATGGCTTTTTGACGACCAACACTTGGCGCCCATTGCCATACGGGGTTACTTGGCTATGATTGCCGACACTTACAGACATTTGGGGCGTGAGGACCCAGGCGCGTGTAAAGATATTTTGGACCTGATGGCTAATTTTGACCTCTGTCGTCCGGTTCCGCGCTCACTGGTACCCCGCTGGGACCTTCCCTGGGTACGTACGTGGCTCAATTCTGCACGCTTTGAGCCCCTACATCTGGCCTCTTTGGCCAACCTTACGAGAAAAACTTGTTTTCTCCTTGCTCTCACCACTGCTGCGCGGGTTAGCGAGCTCCATGCCCTTTCCACAGAGCCCGCTTGCCTACAGTTCCGAGCGGATGGCACAGTGCAGCTCCTCACTAATCCGGCCTTTCTCGCCAAAAACAGGCTCCCCTCTGCCCGGCCACAAATAATCACCATCCGGCCGCTGCAGGTTGCTTCCCAGTCCCTGGACTCCTGCCAACAGGACCCTGTTCGGGCCTTGAAGATATACCTCCGACGAACAAAACCTTCCCGAAAAAATCGCTCCCGCCTTTGTTTCTTCAAAAACATTACCGATGACATGACTATAAGGAGTGTCTACTCCTTGCTCAATTCTAGCCTAAGAACCGGTTGTGCCACACAACCCGGGAAGCACTCGGGGATCCCGTAGAGGGACCGAGAGTTGTCTCCCGCTCCTACCCATCAGGCCTGTTCACGTGTGAACTCCAGTCACGCTTCTTAGGCTCACGCGCTCAGACGTGTTTTTCTCTAGCCTCTACACTTGGAGTTTTTCGACCGGTCCTACTCTACCGTGCTTCGTTGTTCACTGGCCTCTGGCCCTTGGTTCTTCTACCCTTCGGTGGTACTACGCTTTTGGTGAAGGCTTCGCTTCCTGACGGCGCCGCTCGTGCAGTGCTTGCCATGGAACCTTCTCCAACTCGTTCCGCGCCGCCAGAGAGGTAAGGTAGTTAGAGGGCTTCGGCCCGTTGCCCGGGCGGGGCACAGGCTTGAGCAGCGTACCTTTCTTGCTTCCGCGTCGCTGGCGGTTGGGTCGTCCTAGCGGTGGGCCCTCTGCTTCGCTTCGCCTGGTTGGCTGAAGAATTTTACCGCCCTGGTTTGAGCGGGATGTCGCGCCATGAACAGTGGCGGTGAGTGAGTCGCGGGGCCATGCCGGTTGTACTTGGGCAATCGTTACATGCTTTGTTGATTGTGTGCTTTCGCCAGGGTGGCCTAAGCGGAACGGTTACCAGGCTGGTACTACGCTCCCGCTGCGTTCGGCCCCGATACAACGTTCTGTATGTTTTGTGGGTCAGGCGGGCCCTCTCCATCCTTAGGGTGGGCCCTTGAAGACACCCGCCGAGTGCCTTGTGTTTGTGTGTTGCAGTGGCCTGCTGGGGACCTGCACACAATGCGGAGGATTTCAGTGGCCGTCGGATACCCATGCAGTCTGCCTCCTCTGCGCTGGGTGTGCTTCTGACCACGCATGTGACGTCTGTGCTACCTGGCCGGAGCAGCGCTGGTCCGATCTCTGGAGCTTCTATACTAGAGAGCCCCCTAAGCTGTCGGGTGCGGTGAAGATCCCGGAGACGCCCTCCGACGTGCCACCGGCACCGGACGAACACGCCCTTCTCGATCCGACGCGACTGACGCCACTGACTTGGCAACGGACGGCTGCTCAAGGTGGGAACTCGTCCGGCAGGTCCGCCACAGCGAGTAAGCACGCCAGGACGCATACGTTGACGAAGCAAAGAACCCGCCTCTCCCTAGAGCCTGGTTTACAGAAGCGCCCTTGGCGCCCTTCGTCTACCTTCGTTCCCCACGTGTCTGAGGAAGCCGCAGGGGTCCCCCTGCCGGCTAGAAACCCGCCTCTCCTTAGAGCCCGGTTCACAGAGACCTACGCACTGTCGTCCGGAGCCTCCGGCGGACGAACTTCGCACGCACCGGGACCCTGCTCGCCGTTTTCGTTCGCCTTCACAGAGATCCACGCGCACTCGTCCGGAGCCTGCTACCGAAGTACGCACGCACCGGGACTCTACTCGTCGCTATCGTTCGCCTTCACAGAGACCCGCGCGCGCTCGTCCGGAGCCCCATGCTACAGAAGTACACACGCACCGGGACTCTACTCGTCGCGGTCGTTCGCCTTCTCGGGTTCGTAGGAGGACCTCCGACTCTCACCGTTCGACAGGTCAGGATTCCCCGCGTGGTGGACGCGGTTCTCACTCTCGTCGTTCCCGTTCCCGTGCCGATTCCCGCTCGTCCCGTTCCTCTTCCCACCGGCCGTCCCCTTCCCCCTGGCCTCTGCCTCGCCGTCCCGCTCCGTCTCGTCGCAGCCGTTCACCTCGCCGGAGCCCTCCTTCGTCGCGCAGGAGACCTTCGCCACGGCCTTCCTCGCTCCGCTCCCCCCTGCGGAGGGGGTCGTCGTCCTCTACCGTTCGCCGTCAACCGGTTTCCCGCTCTAGGAGCCCTCGTCACCCGCCTCGGTCACCGGTGGCCAGACAAGCGGACGGTGATACGCTGAGTTTGGTGGCAGATGATCCCGCGGACTGGCTGCTGGGACGTCGCAGCCGCTCGCCGGCCTCCTCGTCCGCGGCTTCCTATGTCTCCGCTGCTCCCGGACCTGCTTCGGCCCGGATGGACACCCGGCTGGCACTGGACGAGGCTTCCAGACTCATCGCCGCCGCCCTGCCGGTTGAGGTCTGCCCAGCTTCGCCTCCGGTGAAGAGGAGGATCTCCGCCTTTGTGGATGCGGATCAGACCGTCAAGAGATTCAAGTCCCTTCCCCAGCCTCCTAGTTTTTTGGACCTGCGGGACGCCTTCTCGTCTCACCTCCTGTCAGAGACGCGGAACTCGGACTTCTTCACGGAAGGGAGATGGCCCCCCGCTCTCGACATTGCCTTTCAGCAGAGTTGGTACGCCGGTCATTCACAGTCGTTCCTCTGCCCGCTTCCCCCCGTGGACCCTGCCGCTCTGCTCCAAGCTGGAGGTGGTTCCCTACTCAAGCGGTCCTTCCCGCGTGGTTTGGATAGGACGGCGACCCTGGTGCGGAACACGCTCGCCTGCTCGGGGTTCCTGGATTTGCTGACCCAGGCATTCATCCGGCGTCTAGAGGAAGCTTGGCAGCCTGACCTTTCTCCCCTCCTGGGAGACCTACTGGTCATGGCTGAGGCTGGGAATCGAGCAGCTTACCACTCGTCGGTTAACGCGATGGCCGCCGCGTCCAACTGCGACCTTTTGCGACGAGACGCTGTCTTACAGTCCTGCACTGGTATGCCGTCCGACCTGTGTACGCAGCTTCGTCGGGCCCCCCTGGGAGGATCGCTGCTGTTTGGTGAGACATGGCAGGCGGTGAAGGACTCCAACCCCGACCGTTGGCCTCGCAAGTCCGTCAAGCTTCGTCTCCCCACCGCTCGTGCGGCCCTAGGCCGCTCCTTACGCTCCCGTAGACCTGTCCCCTCGGACCCGGCTGCCCCTCCACGAGCTGCACGACGCCGACGCCCTCTTTTCGGCCGCCCTGGTCCGTCTAGCGCCCCTACCCCCTCCTGGCCCCGGCCCTCCCGCCGCCCTGGGCGCGGGAGGGCCGCCTGACGGATCCCCGGTGCCGCCTCCGCCGACTGTCTTCGGGGCTCCGGTCGGCGGGAGGCTAGCGAGATTCAGCAAGCAGTGGCACTTGCTGTTTCGAGAAGAGCCCTGGGTTTTGGACGTCGTCACCAGAGGTTTGCGGATCTCTTTCCGATCTCCCCCGCCCTTGCGCTCCGCCCCGCTGTGGACGGAGGTACCATACGACGACCTCAAGGCCGCCGCCCTACGCGGAGAAGTTGCGGCTCTCCTGGAGAAACAAGCCACGGAGGTGGTGCAGCGCCCGGACTCGCCCGCCTTTTACAGCCGACTGTTTGTGGTCCCCAAACCCGGCGGCAGGTGGCGCCCTGTCATAGACCTGTCGGCGCTGAACGCCTTCATCGCGGCCCCCTCCTTTCGGATGGAGACGACCAGAGCTCTCCGCGCGGCGGTCCAACCCATGGACTTTGCGGTCAGTCTAGACCTGGCCGACGCCTACCTGCATGTTCCCATGCACACGACCGCCAGGAAGTACCTGCGCTTCGCGTTCGAGGGAGTGGTTTACCAGTTCTGCGCCCTGCCGTTTGGCCTCAACCTCAGCCCCTGGGTTTTCACCCGCATCATGGACGCAGTAGTCGCCAAGGCAAGGCAGTCGTCTTCCAGCCCGACGTCGAATTACCTCGACGACCTGCTCTTGAGGAATCAAGTGGAAGCCGCCCTTGCCGCGGACAGAGACGCCCTGATGAGGTTACTGCACCAGTTGGGGTTCTTGGTCAACACGGGGAAGTCCGACCTCTCCCCGACGCGCCACTTCATCCATCTCGGCATGGAATTTGTCACGGACAGCAACAGGGTGCTCTTACCAGAAGCGCGGATTGTCAAGTTATCCTCCCTCGCCGCGTGGGTCGGGCAGCAGACGACAGCACCCGCCAGGGTCTGGCTACAGCTCCTTGGCCTGATCAACGCAGCGGCGGACCTTATCCCCCTCGGTCGCCTGTACTCCCGGCCGCTGCAGCTCCATCTCCTACTCCTCTGGCGTCCCTCCTCGGGCGACCTGACCACCTTGGTCCCCGTCTCACCGCTGGTCCTCCCCCATCTCTTACGATGGTCCGACAGGACGTGGTTGGCCCAGGGAGTTCCCCTCTCTTCCCCTCCCCCGACCCTCTCCCTCTGTGTCGACGCGAGTCGGGCTGGTTGGGGCGCCCACCTGCTCCCACAGTTCTCCACAACGTCCGGCCTCTGGCCCCCGGAGTTTGCGGACAAGCACAGCAACTGGCTGGAGTTACAAGCAGTGTGGCAGGCCATCATCGTTTGGAAGGACCAACTGCGGCACCAGCATCTCCTCGTCCTTTCCGACAACTCGACGGTGGTGGCGTACATACAGAAACAGGGAGGAACCCACTCACCCGAGCTGTGCATGCTTCTTTATCGCTTGATGCGCTGGTGCGAGGACCACGACCTTACACTCGGCGCACGCCACATTCCCGGACGCCTGAATGTGTTGGCGGACTCGTTGTCCTGGCGGGGACAGATGATTCACACGGAATGGACCCTTCGCCAGGACATTTTCCGTTTGATTTGCTCGCACTGGGAGACCCCCGTGGTGGACCTTTTCGCCACGAGGTGGAATCACCAACTTCCCCTCTTCGTGTCTCCAGTCCCGGATCCCCTGGCCTGGGCTGTCGACGCCTTGTCCATCACTTGGGAGGGGCTCATCGCCTACGCATTCCCCCCGACGGTCCTTGTCCCCAAAGTCCTCCAGAAGCTTCGAGGGACGAATGCGATCTTACTCCTGGTCGCCCCGTTCGCTTGGACCCGCTCCTGGTCCACCGACCTGATCAGCCTCGCCACGCACCCTCCTCTACTGCTCCCCACCCCCCGCACCATGCTCAAGCAGCCGCGTCAGGTGTTGTTCCACCCTTGCCCGGAACGCCTGCTGCTACACGCCTGGAGATTGTGCGGCAAGCCCTCTCCGCTCGAGGCTTCTCGGGTGCTGCAGTGGAAGCGATCGCTACAGCCCGCAAACCCTCGACTAGGCATGTATACGAGGGAAAGTGGAGGGTTCTCTGTGCCTGGTGCAGTGGACGTGGTCTCTCCCCCACCGATTTGACAATTCCCCAGCTTGCGGACTTCTTCCTCTGGCTCTTCGGAGACCAAGGACTGGCCCCTATTACCATCAGGGGATACCTCTCGATGATCGCCGATACCTACCGGCATCTCGGCCGCGCGGATCCCGGCGCTTGCAAGGATCTAGCGGACCTTATGTCGCACCTTGGCCTACAACGACCTGCCTCGCGTTCGCTACTGCCCCGCTGGGATTTGCCTTGGGTGCTTACCTGGCTTAACTCGCCACGCTTCGAACCCCTACCACTAGCCAACCTCGCAGACCTGACATGGAAGACATGCTTCCTGCTAGCGCTCGCCACCGCGGCTCGAGTCAGCGAGCTCCACGCCCTGTCAGCCCGCCCGTCCTGCCTACAGTTTCGAGCGGATGGTTCCGTCCAGCTGGTGACGGACCCTGCATTTATTGCCAAGACAAGGTCTCCGCTGACGGCACCACAGGTTATCACCTTAAGACCGTTGCGGAACATCCACTTCCCCAAGGAGACCAGGCAGCAAGATCCCGTACGAGCCCTGAGAGTGTACTTGCGCCGCACCAAAGCAGTCAGGAGAGGACGCTCACGCCTCTTCCTACCCTTACGACCTGGCAGAAATGACATTACTGCCCAGACAATCTCTTCATGGCTACGCTGGGTCATCCGCTCAGCCTACGCCGAGCTCTCCCCACAGGGAGCGAAGAGGTTACGAATTCGGGCGCATGAAGTACGAGCTATGGCCACAAGCGTCGCCTTTGACAGGAACTGCGCTGTCACGGACATCGTGGCTGCAGTGGGCTGGCGGTCGGAATCCACTTTCGCCCGCTTCTACCTACGGGATCTGGCCGGGCAGCGAGACAACTCTTGGGAGGAATCACGGCGGCACAACACTCCCTCCCGGCGCCGCAGGCGCCGTAGATATGCACCTTTTGGGGACTATAGAGTGTCCGAGGGGACGAGGGGGTCATGATCCTAGAAAACACTCTAGACGTGCGGCACCCTCCTCCTGTTCGGCATTCTCCTTATAGTCATGTCATCGGTAATGTTTTTGAAGAAACAAATTCATTTTTCTTTAAAAGGTATTTTTTCGAAAAATACTTACCGATGACATGACTCGAAGGACCCTCCCACCTGCCCCGCTTGCCGCGGGTGAGCCTAACTTCGTGACTGGAGTTCACACGTGAACAGGCCTGATGGGTAGGAGCGGGAGACAACTCTCGGTCCCTCTACGGGATCCCCGAGTGCTTCCCGGGTTGTGTGGCACAACCGGTTCTTAGGCTAGAATTGAGCAAGGAGTAGACACTCCTTATAGTCATGTCATCGGTAAGTATTTTTCGAAAAAATACCTTTTAAAGAAAAATGAATTTTTCTGCCCTTATATCGTGGCAAGTCGGACATTACTGCTCAGACTATCTCTTCATGGTTGCGGTGGATCATACGCTCCGCTTACGAGGACCTCTCCCCCTCAGGGGCCAAGCGGATGCGAATTCGGGCGCACGAAATCAGAGCTGTATCGACCAGCCTCGCCTTTGACCGCAACTGCGCAGTCCGGGACATTGTTGCCGCAGTCGGCTGGAGAGCTGAATCAACCTTTGCACGTTTCTATCTACGCGACCTCTCTGGCCAGCGGAATAACCTGGCCCTGGTGGGTGACGTCTCCGCGGCTCAACACTCCCTGCCGGCGCGCCATGCGCATTAGGTACGCTTAGCTGAAATTGTGAGGTGTTGATCCCAGTCTTTTTCACTAATGTGTACGCAATCACGGGGTAGTTGGCGGTGCCCTCCTCCTATTCGCCATTCTTCCATACAGTAATGCCATCGGTAATGTTTTTTGAAGAAACAAATTTATTTTTCTCTAAGATATATTTTTTCGAGAAAATACTTACCGATGGCATTACTCGGAGGGCCCTCCCACCTGCCCCGCTCGCCGCCAGTAAGCTAAGTGCGGAAACTGGTAACGGCTGCGCATGTGCCGTATAAGGTAAGGGAGACTACTCAGTAAAGGGAAGCTATTCAGGGACGTTGGTACAGCTCACTTGAGGGTTCCCCAGTGGCGTTGCTGTACACAACGATCCCGGGCTGAAATTGTGAGGCTAGGTGCTACTTCCATACAGTAATGCCATCGGTAAGTATTTTCTTGAAAAAATATATTTTAGAGAAAAATAAATTTCCCTTTCCCTCTCTGCGACACGTGCACACCCGTTTCTTTGGTAAGCACTCTTTCCCCACCCCCAACATCGTGTTCCTTCTGCCTGTCCACATTGTCATTGCCACCCCCTAACGCACACTGCACCTTGCTGGTACTTGCTTCACTGACACCTGCCCACCCTGAACCTGCCACTTTGAAATCTAACATATTTAACATATTCAATACAATACTGTTTGTGTCAGAGATCCCAGAGATTGATGGCGACACACCATCTGAATCCTGTGAGCTCGAGCCAGGAACAAACTCCTCGTCATCACTGTCCTTGTATTGCGATGCGCTTACACTCTCAGTCTCAGGTCCATCCCAGGCTCCATTTGCCAACTGAAAAAAGAAAGAAAAAAAGCTGCATTAGGACAGAAACAGCCCAATTTTGGTTTAAGGGGCCTTGCACAAGAATAAAAAGAGTAATCCCGTGTATGACCGATTTACATATGTGTGACGAGGGCTGGCTTCTGCGGCAGCAAAATCCATGTTTTCTGAAAATGTAAGCAGTTTTCACACATCTGTCAACCCCGCGTGACCCTTTGAGAGAGGTCCTTCAAATTGGTATGTTTACAAAGCCTTGCCACAAAGTATCCTTGGGCCAAGCTTGAAGAATGTGGCTTGAATAGTCTCCGAGAAAATGCCACCGTTACAGTTTATCATGGACGACGGACGGACGACCAGTGG
Organism: Semisulcospira habei; assembly: GCA_036245525.1. Taxonomy (NCBI): domain Eukaryota; kingdom Metazoa; phylum Mollusca; class Gastropoda; family Semisulcospiridae; genus Semisulcospira; species Semisulcospira habei. The sequence continues at coordinate 121,954,827 of BTPG01000001.1, read as the reverse complement.
CCCAGAACATAAACTCACTTTTGCTTCGCACGCGAGCCAATAAAATGAAGATGATCATAGAATCACTTACCAGTTTGTAATCTTACCAGTTTGTAATTGGGGGCATTCCGCTGCCGTCTATGCACCCTTCTACCAGACGCACCCTCTCCGGCAGAGGCTGGGCTATCCTGCTGCAGCTGACTAATTTTGCCATGGGCCTTGGTCATGTGCCAGGAAGGGGCATGCTTGTCCACTTGACATTTTGGATCAGATCATACATCAGGGGTCAAAATCTTCCGCTTTTCCGAGGATATCAGCGTTAATTAAAAAAAATCCGCTGTTTAAAAAAAGGCAATTCCGCGTGGAAAAAAATAAAACGTAAAAAAAATCTTAAACCGTCGTTCTTAAACGGCGCAGGTCCACAAGTTGTCAGATTCATTTATCATTAACTTTAGGCAAGCTTCGTTTTTCCAAGATGGCGTCTAGCGATGCAGGACACATTGTTGCTCGCGGCTAAACTTTTAATGAAACGGGAGTGAGAAAGAAATGGAGATGGAAGTGGTGTGAAAAATCGGTGAAAGTTAAGTCGAACCCTGACATGTTTGAACGGATATAAGAGCACACTGTAAAGCTGGAATCGGTGGAAGTGAGCATAGGCCTGCCAACATTACGCTACCGTGATTCTTCGCGCCTACCCCCCCCCCCCCCCCCCCCCCCCCCTGCTGTTTGAGTTTTCGGCCCCCGGAATCAATGTCTCGCTTGCTCCCCCCCCCCCCCCCCCCCCCTGTTGTTTCTGCCTTTTCCCCCAGCACGTGTTTTGACCCCTTTTACATAATTACTGCAGTACCCCCTGCCCCCTACGAACAATAACTGGTAATACAGTAAAAATCGACACTTCAGTTGCACAATCTGAAAAACCTGTTCGTGGAAGTCTGTTCTTCGAATCGCGAGGCAGTTTTGCGTACGAGGATTGAAATACACACTGAAATCTGGCGCCATTTTGTTTGTTGTCATAGCGCGTGCATGTGTCAAGTTACCGTTTTCGATCACAATCACACATGTCAGGAAAAAAAATGCAACACAATCGCGTGACAGATTGACCTTGTAATGGTGTTATTGAACGAATTCCTTTCATTGAAGAAGAAAGCTTTTGTTAAAATCGTGGGGTTCTGTTATCTTTTACTACAAGACTGACTGAGCAGCAGATGCCTGCCGTGGACCCGCCGTAGCAGACGTCTCAGTTTTATCAGCCAAACGGCTCCATATGGGCTACTGTGCAATTGTATCGGATTGGGAGCATCTCAGTTAAATAACTGCGCTGAAGAAGTACACTTGGGCGTGCTCTTAACTAAGAAATATTGCATAAAATTATGCCTCAGCAAATGGAACAACGGTTGGCGGGAAGAAAGACAATAAAAGGGGAAACAACTCAGTTCATGTAACTGCGCAGCCGACCAATCAGGTATCAAGTTGATCCATATAGAGACACTCGCTCCCCTGGAAACACACAGGCCCAGTGCGTTGCAAGCACACAACATGAGGTAAACCTTGAAAAATGGGACATCCTATTTTGATATTTTTTTCTGACTTTTGAATGAAAGATAATGCAGAAACAACCCTCAGAAAAAATGGGTGCCTGACTTGGTCACCCAGAATTTTACACCCCCCCCCCCCCACCCCCCACCCCCTCCTCCCTATTCTCCATAAGGATGGTAAGGAAAATCACCCATTTTAGGGGTTTTGTGCACACACACACACACGCCTGGGTCTGCCCTGGGGGACTTGGGTGGGGTTAACTACTTTTTAGTTCCCAGTCACCCTGGTCAGACACACAGGGTGGGTTTTCCCCTCTATTCTGGGGCATGTGTTTCTGTCTATCTTTGGTCCATTCACCTGTTTTTTCCTTTTTTTAAACTCTCCCTACAGTCTGCGCTGCCTGTAGCTCTTGATATTGGATGTGTGTTGCTAAATGGTCTTAGCCTTATTTAGGCCCTATGTCATAGGTTTATTTAACGTATTGGACTGGCTGGTGACATACATTCAATATTCTGTTTCGTTGTTTTTTTTACAAGCAGTGCAGGCGCTTCCTGAGAAAGTCTTGTTGCTGTCAGGACGTTAAGCAATGTACAATCAAATCATTGGTCCATTCACCTGTATTTTCCTTTTTTAAACTCTCCCTACTGTCTGCGCTGCCTGTAGCACTTGATATTGGATGTGTGTTGCTAAATGGTCTTAGGTTTATTTAGCATATTAGACCAGCTGGCAATATGCATTCAATATTCTGTTTAGTTTTTTTTTCACAAGCAGTACAGGCACGTCCTGAGAAAGTCTTGTTGCTGTCAGGACCTTAAGCAATGTATAACGAACCAAAACACACACACATATTAAAGACACTTTGGCGCCAAACAGACGTTCTCTAGCAAGGTTTGCGCAACTAGACGTGACATAATTTTTGTTACTTCTTTGCCAGAATTTCTGCCCTGCACGCCAAAAACGTCATTTGAGTGCTCCGGAATGCGCTCCAACTAGCCCCATTTCAAAGTCTACCGTATTTTCAATACGGTAGACAAAGAGTCGGTACAGGTAATTCCTCGGCAGTAACTGAGATGGAATTTTACTGAACATAATAAAGCAGATCACCTGCTAGCCATGAGGCACTTTGATGGCCTCGTTGAAGTGACTAAAGCAGCTTCGCTGAAGTCACTGATGTGCCCTGTGGACTCTTCGACGAAGAAAACTTTGATGTATTAAGATATGACCTTAGTCAAACACAATGAAATAATGGGAAATTGGGTGGGTTGGGATGAAACCCCTTCACTGTCGGCACAAATCAAACATCACCCAAGTGCAAGAGACATAGATCCTCATGAGCCCCCACAGGTGTGGGGGCTCATGAGGATCTATGCCTCTTGCCGACACCATTTTTGTACATACCTTCTGTGGACTATTGGGGCTTTTTGGCATAAAATGAAGGATTTCAGAAATGCAATTTGTGTCTTGTGAAAGGGTTAATAGGAGTTATAGTGAATCAAAATCAGGCTGCAGCGATGATACAATAAGTACTTTGTGTCCATTGACGGTTGCTCAGCGAGTGTGATTCATCGCAAGACGTGGATTCTCGTGAGCCCTTGCACACTGCCATGGGCTCATGAGAATTTATGTCTCTTTTCTCACAGGGGTCAGCTCCACTGGCTATTGCGGTGTTCGTTTCTGTTTCCAGGGAACCCCACCCGGGTCTGCCCTGGGGGACTTGGGTGGGGTTAGGTATTTTTTAGTTCCCAGGGTCACCCTGGTCAGCCCCACAGGGTGGGTTTTTCTCTCTATTCTGGGGCATGTGTTTCTGTCTACCCTTTGTCCATTCACCTGTATTTGCCTTTTTAAAACTCTCCCCACTGTCTGCACTGCCTGTAGCTCTTGATATTGGATGTGTGTTGCTAAATGGTCTTAGCTTTATTTAGGCCCCATGTTGTAGGTTTATTTAACGTATTTGACCGGCTGGCGACATACATTCAATTTTCTGTTTAGTTTTTTTTTCACAAGCAGTGCAGGCACGTCCTGAGAAAGCCTTGTTGCTGTCGGGACGTTAAGCAATGTACAATCAATCAATCAATCAATCTGTTTCCAGGGAAATCAGAACGACTATTTCTGCTGGCTGTGTCACAAGGATGAAGACCGAATCCATTGCTGCGAGCTGTGTCCACGCGTCTACCATCTCAAATGTCAGGGGGTCACCACGGTGCCCAAGGAATGGGTGTGCCCTGAATGTGAGGTATGATGTTGCATACAGTATGTAACCCACCGCCTGTGAATGCAGATCATGTCTTAGCTCATGAAACGCCAAAGGGCCCCAGCCATCAAGGGGACATGGATACAAAGTGGTTTCAGCAAGAAGCATAGATTCTCATGTGCCATGCATTTGTGGGGGTTCATGAAGATCTGCAGCGGGATTGTGTTCAGTTTTCTCAGCACCGAACGGGTTAATTTTATTACAGTAAAAGGCTTAGAAAGGTCTGCTGCCTTTCTTTGCTCTTCTTGTGGTAGGTGCTGTCTCATAATAATGATGACTGATCTTCCTTCTGCAGTTAACTCATTCAGCCATGAAACACCACATCAAGTCATGGATCGAGCATGATAGTTGAAGGGTGGTGCCAGAATAGCTTGGCGCCTTAGGGCGCCACGCTATTCTGGCACCACTCTTGAACCATCATGCTCGATTTGTCCCTAGAATTGTAATCCAGTCTTTCAGAAGGCAAGTTCAAAATTTGGTGATTTTGGTCCTGGGGTAGAATGTGTTAACAACACCATGTCATTATTTAGAAAGCCGGCAAGTAGAAAAGAGATACGCTGCAGATTGAGCAGGAAAAACATTTTACGAGTCCTTAGAGCCTTGTGATAGGGAGATTCTTGCAGAAAGCACTTCACCTAAAATGCTACTGACAGCTAAAAGGTTAACCCATATCATACTGAGGCTAAAAGCTTCAAATTTGTACACTGCCATATGCAAGCTACATTATATTACTTACACATAAGGATATAGACTAATGGCTTTAGTTCAAGGGTTGTGCCAGAGGCGCCAAGATATTCTGGCACTACCCTTGAACTATTTTAGACAAACTTATTTCACACACTGGTGTATTGCAAATGATAAGGGTTAAAATAACCCTAAAAGAAGGAAAACGACGTCACAGTCACTATAACCCAAACAAAACAGTTCACTTGAGTGCCCTGGTTATATTTAACCATGTTTCTTTTATTTTGAAGTATTTCATTGCATTTTACGTGCATGCAGTTGCTCATTTGGTGTGCGTTTCCATTTTTCAGAAGGCAATGAGAGCTGAATGTGCGGACACCAGATCCAGAGCTATGTCCATGATTACCATCGACACGCTTTGTCTACTTCTCCGATACGCACTGGACCGCATGAGACAGCCAGGGGTAGGTGTTGCCTTTTTTTTTGTGTCCAGTATTAATAAGTTCAAGGGTAGTGCTAGAACAGCTTGGTGCCCAGAGGCACCAATCTATTCTAGCACCACCCTTTTACTATCATGGTCGATCCACATTGTGTTGGCAGAGCTGAATGAGTTAGAATTTATGCCTGTTTCAGAGTGAAGCATTTGAGAAACCAGTGGACCTGGCCTCGCTTCCAACATACTCGGACTATGTCTTTTGCCCTATGGATTTTACTACTCTTGAACAGGTAAGGCTCCATTATTCCCCTGGGAAGACCAAATCTTCTAGGACCCCTGTAGCCATCCAAGTTAAATCTGGGGGGGCTCAAAAGTTTCATTTCAGGTAGACGGAACAATTTTGATTGTGCATGTATTGTGAAATTTACAGTTCTTTTCAGTGAAATGCTTTGCACTCGGTGGGGGGGGGGGGGGGGGGGGGGGGGGGGGGTATGCCACAAGTACGCTCCTATTCAAAGAAGATTTTGAATCTCATTTGAATATAAGTGTTCTTGTGTCTTTTATGCAGTTATTACTACAGTAAACATCAGACAAAATAATTTGCCATTTCTGTGTTATGTCTGAAGATGGTTATTAGCAAAGTAATTTCCTTTCACTGCCGAGAAAAAGCAAAGGAAATCCAACGGCAAGAGGCATAGATCCTCATGAGCCCCCTGCAATTGCGGGGGTTCATGAGGATCTATGCCTCTTGCTGACCTGACCCTATGTCCATGTTTCTTGGATAGATGGGGTTTTTTGGCTTTTAATTTTCACGTATTTCTGAAGCAGATTCTGCGACCTCTGGCATTGAAGGGGTTAAACAGAGACGGTGTTGTGGGGACTTGTGACAGAAATGTTCTTACATGCGACCTTGTTATTACAATATTGGTGAGGTTCACTAAAGTATGATTTTTTACACAGAACATCAAGAAGAAAGAGTACGGTTGTACAGAGGCATTCCTGGCAGACGCCAAGTGGATTCTCCACAACTGTATCGTTTTCAACGGACGTGAGTGAATGTTATGTTTTGTGTATTTCTGTTCACCCTGGGAAGTTGAATATTTCTAGGCTAAATCTTTGTAATAAACATTAACTGTGTGCATGGCATGGAATGTAAAATTGACTGAACCTGATGGTGTCTTTGTGTGCAGCGCATCACAAATTGACCAATGTAGCCAGAAATATCATCAAGAGCTGCAAACATGAGGTAATAATTTAAGCTCTCTTGTGCGTGCAGTCACCGATACTGTGTGCAGTACTGGTGGACGCATGCACCAGGGGATGAATGAAAAATGTTTTATTTTTCTAACCCTTTGGCTGTCGGTAGCAGTTTTTGTTGCGATGATTCCTGCTGGAATCATCGTGACAAAGTCCGCTACCGATAGCCAAAGGGTTAAATGTTTATTTCTTGCTATAATTTTCACAATAATTTCCAGTTGCAAATATAAGTGTAGTACTAGGTTTGTATGTTCGTTTTCTGACATACAAATTTACAGCTGTAAAAAGCAACAGCTGTGTCATTCAAACGCATTGATGTGGCTTAGTCTTATTAACCCTTTTAGCCCCAAGGCCCCATTTCTCAAATTTTGGAGGTGTTCGCTAATGACTGTATACCAGTTGCAGGAGATGGATTAACCATGATAATTCAAGGGTAGTGCCAGATTAGCTTGGCACCTGAAGGCGCCAAGCTAATCAGGTACTACCCTTGAATTATCATGGTCAAGCCATCTCTTGCTGTAGGGACTCACCGCTAAATGGGTTAATCCTCTGTTCGTGTTTTTTTGTGTTTTTTTTTAAAGTTTGTGTTGAAGTAACAGAGAGGCTTCATTGTCAGAGAGGCTTCATAGCCAAAAAATCTTGCCATGCAAAACAGGGTTTTCTTCATTCCTTTAGTCATTTGTGTGAACTTATTTCTTATTGCTGCCTGTAGGATTTTGAAGTCGTACACTATTGCTCCACTAGGAATAGGATGTTCCATATAACCAAGCTGGTAAAATTGAAGTGTATAACTTGTAAAAAAAAGTATAGTCTTGTTTTTTATTGCCTACAGATGAGCGAGATTGAGGTGTGCCCCGAGTGTTACCAGAACTCCTGTATCAAGGGGGATGCCAGCTGGTTCTTAGACCCCTGTGTAAGGAATTCTTTTTTTGTGGACAGTTCTAGTCTTTCTTGGTCTTTTTCCAACTGCATAGGATGGTCAGTAAATCTCTGTTTCATTGTAGAAACATGAGCACAAAAAAATTTCAACAGGAATTAGAACAGAAATTGCTGAAATTGTTCATGTGAATTGAATCTTGTGAACTTTTTGGTTCTTTTATGTCTGTCTTTTTGTAAAGAAAATATGGAATGGGTAAAATTTAAATCATTCTTGATGTTTGTGCTTATGTATTTTTTTTTTTTTAAAGTCCTTTCTATTTATATAAGGGACTTTTTAGGATGGGTCACTGTGCGGCAAATTTAATAGCATGTCCATGATGTCAAAGGTGGGCAGGCCTAAACCTCTGACAACTGAAGTAACAAGATAAAAAATGATGTCATGTAATTACACTAACCTCGCTGCTGAACGTACATTTGGCGCGAAAGGCTGTGAGGTGGGGGGGGGGGGGGGGCACAAGAATCTCAGATATTGCTGTACGTACAAGCTTGGAACTTTGCAAAATACTTTATATAAGGGGTGGCTAAGAGAGCCTCCGAGCATATTGTAATTGGATGTCTCATTGAAGACATAAAAGACCCTTTATAGAAAGTCGATACATACTAATTTGGTTGATCCCTCGGAAAGGTCAAGGGTCACAAGAGCTCAGGAAATAGGTGAAAAATAGCCATATTTTGACAAAAGATGTTTTTTCTCAAATACTGTTCACAACTTCAAACCCAAACTAGCTACAGAGATACCTGATGGTAAGACTATGCATACTAATTTTGATGACCCCTCAGAAAGGTCATGGGTCACAAGAGGCTGGCAAATGTGTAAAATGCTAATTTTTGATAAAATTGTAGGTATTATCCACATTTTTGCAAATTTTTCTGCCAAATGTGGCACAAAGATAGCTGATAATAAGACCTTTCTATGCATACTAATTTAGTCGACTCAACACAAAGGTCAAGGGTCAGGGAGGTTTGACAGGTGTGTGAAAAATGTTTACATTTTCAGAAAACCTGGACATTGCTGCTGCAGAAGCCAGCCCTTGTCACTAAGGTCACACATGTAAATCGGTCATACACGTGAGCCATAATGGCTTTGCCTTTCTTCTTGTCATATTTACTTGAAATTTTGGATATAGACATTGGATGAGTTCGTTAGGCAGCTTTGTACCCTTTCAACTTCTTCAGTAAAAATTAATTCTTTTCAGAAAAAAATAAAACAGTAGAAAACCTTGACTTCAGGAGAAAGTCACACAGTGGTGGTGACGTAACAGAAGCAACTCAATCACCATTCAGACATTGATGCAATACTAAATATGATGTAATTCTCTCTCTCTCTCTCTCTCTCTCTCTCTCTCTCTCTCTTTCTCTCTCTCTCTCTCTCCCCCTCTCTCTCACACACATACACACACACACACATATACACACATGCGCGCATCTCCAAAGAGGCACCCCACCCGGGTCTGCCCTGGGGGACTTGGGTGGGGTTAGGTATTTTTTAGTTCCCAGGGTCACCCTGGTCAGCCCCACAGGGTGGGGTTTTCTCTCTATTCTGGGGCATGTGTTTCTGTCTACCCGAGGTCCATTCACCTGTATTTGCCTTTTTTAAACTCTCCCTACTGTCTGCACTGCCTGTAGCTCTTGATATTGGATGTGTGTTGCTAAATGGTCTTAGCTTTATTTAGGCCCCATGTGTTAGGTTTATTTAATGTGTTTGACCGGCTGGCGACATACATTCAATGTTCTGTTTAGTTGGTTGTTTTTTTTCACAAGCAGTGCAGGCACGTCCTGAGAAAGCCTTGTTGCTGTCGGGACGTTAAGCAATGTACAATCAATCAATCAATCCAAAGAGGCATAGATCCTCATGTGCCCTCCAGAGGGCACATGAGGATCTGTGCCTCTTGGAGATGTTTGGAGCGCATGCACACACACGCATACAAACACACTAGAAGAGCATGCAGGTGTACTTAGTATATCATGTAGCTACTTATTTTCTCAAAATCTTTACCGATGGCATTACTACTTTGAATGGTTCGCTTAGCATACCAATTTTAGCCCCAAAAACTCGTGTACACCACAACCGGGGAGGCGACTCTTGGGAGTCATTACCAAGAGACCCTGAGTTGCCTCCCAATCCAGTGGCGCGCTCATCGTTTCCCACCAGTCCCTTCGCTTAGCTGCACCTAACTGGTCGTGTGCACCTCACGTGCTCAGACTGTATTTGTGGGATTACCTTTTGTGAACTCGACTTGCTTGGATTGACGTTGGATTTTCCTTGGACATATGTTACTACCTGTGTGGTGTTGGGTGCTTGGATTACCATTTGGTTTCTGAGGATTTACTTAGTGGTTTGGTCTCTGTGGATGACTGTGTCTCGGGACATGACAAGGTAAAGCTTGGCGTTTTACCGGGCGGCAGCATTGACCGGAGACTGTGTGCCACCGACCGGGAGTTCGGGCCCTTGCAAGAAGGCTCCGCGCACTCGCGCCGGCCTTTGTCTGTCTTATGTTACAGTACTCAGATGAAGACCTGCACCAGGTGTGGTGTTCCAGTGGCCTAGCGATGCACACACTGTCGGACTACCCTGCTCGGGCTGCGCCTCCAGTCAGACATGCAACTAATGCTCGATGCGGGAGGGGGAACGATGGTCGCAGCATTGGGCGTTTTACCGGATGGAGAGACTGGCACGCAACCCCGCAGTGACCGCAGCCTTGAAAGTATGGCAGAGGAGGGCCACCTCAGACATCGTAAGCTTGTCGGCGCAAAGAAAGGACCTGCTGCCCCCACCGGTGCCTCAGACAGAGCTGCTCTGCCTTGAGCGGAATAAAGAGCCTAAAGCAGCCCTCCCATCAAGCACCAAGAGCTCCACCCCGCCTTTCGGCCTGGGATATGCCGCGATGGGTTTCGTCCCCTAAGGATATGCAGGCATTAGGAGCTCGGCCCCCCCGCAAGAAGTTGGGCCTCTCGCATGCCACCAGGAAACGGAGAGCCCAAACAGCAGAAGCAGGGGACCACCCCTCTGAGACATTAGTGCCCGCCAGCCTTGGGCCGGACAAGCGCCTAGACCAGGACGCAGCCAGGATGCGCCTCTCAGAGTGTGACTGGAAATTAAGCCGCCGACTGGACAGGCCACGAACACAGTCTTCGGGGCCCGAGACTGAGAATGGAGCCACAGGCGAGATAAGGTTCTCAGTCAGGGCAAAACTACCGAGGCCGAAGCCCACTACAGAGAGGAAGGAAGCTCGGTCTGTCATTACAGCTGACGAGACATGTTTCCTTGGTGAGGTCGGGTCCCTGGAGCACCACTCCCCGACGGGACAGGCCACGAACACAGGCTTCGGGGTCCTGAGACAGAGAGGCCACAGACGAGATGAGGTTCTCAGTCAGGGCAGACCCACCAAGACCGAAGCCCGCCACAGAGAGGAAGCAAGCTTGGTCAGTAGTACAGCCGACGAGATGTGGTTCCTCGTCGAGTGCGGGCCCCCGGAGCGCCACCCCCCTGCCCTAAAAGCGTAGAGTGACACCCAGCGGCCTCAAACCTACACGATTGATAGAGTGACCGCAGCAGATGGGGACAGGGCGCTACGGATACCTCACGCCAGGGAACATCTTCATTCCCGCTCCTCCTCGCCGGACCGGCGGACAAGCTCGGGTGCGTCGCAGCGGCGGATCTCTTCGCGACATCGGACCTCAGAGGCACCCTTCAGGAGCAGCCGATCTTCCGGCCGGACCTTCAGGGACTGATCTACCTCGAGGATGCGGCGGCCTCGACGTCGGCGCCGGGACCACTCAGATTGCGGCCGCAGGACGGAATCAGCCTCCCTTCGGCACCGGCCCAGCCCTCGCCAGCGGTCCGCGACGGTTCACGAGAAAAGACTCCCCCCGGTGGCTACTCTTCGGTTGGCGCACAGACGTCCAGCGTCTCCCTCAACACAGGCCGCGTTGGATGACGAACAGCCGCTCAGTCTACACCCAGAGGACTCGGCGTCGGCGTTGAGTGTTGACGTCGGGCACACTTGGAGGACAGTTGTCGCTCTCCACCACCTCGGTCGACGCAGCCCCGGCATGGCAGACTCGCCGCTCCTTGGACGAGGCGTCCTAGCTCATCGTGTGATTCCTCCCTCTGGAGTAGTGCCCTCCGTCTCCGCCCCTGAGAGGAAGGCCTCGGCGATGGTCGACGCACTGCGGCAGCCAAGCGATTCAAGTCACTCCCTCAACCGGCAGGCTTACGGGATCTAGCGGAGGCGCTCTCGGCTCACCTGCGACAAGACGGCTTCGGAGACCAGGGCTTCTTCTCAGACGCCCGACGGCCAGAAGGGATGGATATCACCTTCCGCCAGCAATGGAATGGAGGTCTCTCCCAGGCGTTTCGGTGCCCTTCCGGCAGTGGACAAGGAGGCGTGGATGCAGGCAGAGGCACCCGGCAGCCAACGGACACCGACGCGAGGCTTGGACAGGACAGCTATCTTGGTCCGCTACTTCCTAGCGTGCTCGGGATTCCTCAAGAGAGCGACTCAGTCCGTGGCATAGTGTCTGGAGAACATCTGGGACCTCTTGGCTTCGGCCCCTCTGTGCGGGATACACACAGGGCTGGTGATGGCGAATAGGGCGGCGTACCACACCTCGGCCAACTCCATGGCCTGGACCGTGGACGCGCTCGCTCTCCATCCCGTGGGACGGACTCCTTGCGTACGCGTTCCCTCCCACAGTGTGGGTACAAAGGTGCTCCAGAAGCTCAGGGGCGGCATTACGATATGAATCCTTGTGGCCTATTCGGCTGGACCAGGAGCTGGACCACAGTCCTCCTGAGCCGCGCTACGGACCCCCTGCTGAAACTCCCCGCACCGCGTCCGATGCTCAAGCAGCCCTGGCAGCAACTGTTCATCCGTGCACGGAACAACTGCAGCTGCACGCTTGGAGATTGTCAGGCAGGCCCTTGCACCAAGAGGCTTCGCAGCTGCAACAGCGGAAGCGATCGCAACGGCTCAGAGGGTCTCTACCCGTAACGTATACGAGGGAAAGTGGCGAGTACTCCAGGTCTGGCGCGCAGCGGAGCGACTCGCCCCACAGACCAGACTAACCCCCACTTAGCCGAGTTCTTCTGTGGTTATTCCCCAAGCAGAACCGGGCCCCCATCACCATTCGAGGTTACCTGGCAATGGTGGCAGACTCTTATCGACACCTGCCACGGCCAGACCCGGGCACCTACAAAGACCTCTCGGATCTGATGGCGCACTTCGATCTGCAAACGGCCGGCTCCCACTCGTTGATTCCTCGCTGGGACTTGTCCGGGGTGCTCACCTGGTTCGACTCGGAACGGTTCGAGCCCCGACCACTTACGCGACTTGGAGACCTAACCGGGAAGACCTGCTTCCTGCTCACCATCGTTTCAGCCTCTCGGGTTAGCGAGATACACGCTTCTTGGGGCGTCCCTCCTGTCTCCAACTCAGGGCCGATGGCTCGGTGCAGCTCCTCTCTGACCCTACGTTCTGGCCTAGAAGCTCCTCCCAGCGTCCACACCGCAAGGATTGACCGTCTGGCCGCACAGGGCTACGGACTAGTCCTGGGAATCCCGTCGACAGGACCCTGTCAGGGCGCTTAAAGTGTACCTGCGCAGAACTAAGCCACTAAGACAAGGGCGCTCACGCCTATTCCTGCCCTTGGCTCCGGGCAGATAAGACATCTCGGCGCAGACGGTCCCTTCCTGGCTAAGCTTGGTCATCCAGTCAGCGTACAAAAAGCTCTCTCCAGAGCAGGCCAGGACAATGCGCACCCGAGCACACGAAGTCAAAACAGTGGCTGCGAGCATCGCCTTGACCGCATCTGCACAGTGAGGGACATTGTAGCGGCCGTGGGTTGGCGGGCCGAGTCTACCTTCGCCCGCCTCTACCTGCGAGACCTATACGGCCAGCGCGACTACCTGGCCCTAGTGGGGGACATCTCGGCAGCTCAGCACTCCCTCCCAGGGCGCAACAGGCACCATTGGTATCGCCTAGCTAAAATTGTCGGGAGTGGGTGCTTATGGGGGGGCCTTGATAGTTAACGTGCGGAAGCGCTCGGGCATGGGAAAGGTGTACCGAGAAATGCGGCACCCTCCTCATATTTGCCATTCTTCCTAGTAGTAATGATATCGGTAAAGATTTTGAGAAAATAAATGGATTTTTCTCTAAAATGTATTTTTTCGAAAAATACTTACCGATGGCATTACTCAGAGGTCCCTTCCTCCTTCCCCGCTTGCCGCAGTGGAGTTAAGGCTCAGAGACTGGTGGGAAATGGTGAGCTCCCAACCGGATAGGGAGGCAGGGGAGGCTACTCAGGGTCTCTTGGTAACGACTCCCTAGAGTCGCCTCTCCGGTTGTGGTGTACACGAGTTTTTGGGGCTAAAATTGGTATGCTAAGCGAACCATTCCTAGTATTAATGCCATCGGTAAGTATTTTTCGAAAAAATACATTTTAGAAAAAAATCCATTTTTGGAATAATAATTAATTCATTTTTCAAGTTTTGGATCCACTATATTCTCCCATCAAACAGTCAGCCCTGTTTGGAACAAAAACAGCCCTGGAAGAGGCTGCATGCCTTTCAGATGAGTGACGTGAAACATCAATTTCATCACTGTGAAACTAGTGATGCCATGACATCAAGCTTATAGTGACGTCATTTTGCTGCTCATGCTATTCTTCTTCAGAATTCCTGTAGCTACTCCAGCCCACAGAGCGTACTAATGACGGGAAGCGCTGTGTGTCCATCTTTATTTGTGTTCCGGCGTGTGTTGATCAGAGGTTGGCTTAGAGAGGAAGGAAATGGATCAGAAGGATAAAAGAAAAAAGCACGTGAGCTCCAAACAATAAGTAGACTTTGTAGACTTCATCATCTTGTTCAATAGGAGATATTTCAACATCAGAATCAGGTCGAAGACAAAAGGTAGAGACACTTGACAGCGAGGACAGCTCTCATATAGAAGGGACTTTGTGTGTTATGGTTCATCCCATCTTGTTAACTGTTTGGCCATCTGTAGCGGTTTTTGTCACAATGATTCATGAAGGAATCATCGGGGGAAAAAAAAACTCCACAACAACCACAGTGGGACCGTCGCAATTCCCAGATTTTGGATGTGTCGGCTAACGACTATGTACCAGTTGCAGGAGATGAATCGACCATGATAATTCAATGGTAGCGCCAGATTAGCTTTGCGCCTTAACCCTTGAGCCTCCGCATCTGCAGGGGCCCTTGAGGCTCTGTGTCTGTTGCAGACGGATCATGTTCAGTTTTTCTCCGCAGTGAAGGGGTTCATGAACCCCCAAAAATGGAACTGAAAAAAAAAAGAGAAAAAAATCTGTCTAATTTTATTTCTGCCTGTATTTGCAGCATCCACCACACACTCTGGTTTGGGCCAAGCTGAAGGGGTACCCGTTCTGGCCAGCCAAGGTAAACCTCAAGCTCCACACAGTGCTCAGTCATTTACAGTCAGCCGCATTTACAGTCAGCCTCGATCTGTATTGGACCCAAACTATCTTCTCTGCTGATAACAGTTCCTGTACTCACATATCATCGACATTGAATTCCAAGACACCAACGAAAGTCAAGTTTGAATAATGTAGCTATACTGATGCATGGCTACACATTATAAAACTGTAACTTTATTTGTGTGTTTTTCGTATGTACATTTATGTATTCATTTATTATGTTCATCGTTGACCTTTTAGCTCCACGGGTGCTTTTCCCAAATTTTGGAAGTGTTACTGAACGACTATGTACCAGTTGCAGGAGGTGGATTGACCTTGATAATTCAAGGGTTATCATGGTCAATCAGTCTCCTGCTGTAGGGTGTTGGGGCTAAATGAGTTAAATCAGTAACTTATTTTTATTTATTTATTTGTGTTGGTTGCAGGCATTGCAAGAAGCCAATGGTCAAATCGATGTCCGGTTCTTTGGAGCACACGACAGGTAAGTTTTGATGGCTGGATGGATGGTTGAATGTGGATGGATGGTTGAATGGATGTATGGATCATCTGATGGATGGACCATTGATGGATTGATTAGTTGATTGATTGTGGACAGATGGACACTGGAGGGATCAATCAATGATTGATTGATTGATTGACAGGTCATGGGTGCCGATGTCCCAGGTGTTTCTGCTGTCGAAGGAAAGCCCAGTACCCGTTCGCAACAGCAAGGGAGGATTTGGCGGGGCTATGGCTGAGCTGAAGCAGCACATCAAGAATATCAGGTACTTTGCAGGCATCAGATTTGTCCGATTCATGATTTTAAAACGTTCTTCCATAAGAAGTACCAACGGAGAAAGAAACGCGCTTAGAAAAGACGGGTACAACACAATTGATTAATTTGTTTCCTCAAAACACATTACCGATGACATGACTGTCAGGAAATAGTCTACTTGCTTACCAATTTTAGCCTAAGACCCAAAGGGTCCCCCCAGGAGGCTCTCGGGGATCCCTAACAGGGATGAGAGTAGCCTCCCCTGCCCATCCGGTCACGTGCCCGGTGGTGTCTCCTTTAGCCAGTTGTCTACTTCGCTGTTAGCGTACGCACACATTTACCTGAGCCTCTGACCCTTCGTAGACTGTGTACGGTTCGACCGTCCATACCGGCCTGTCTTCGCCTAGCCTCTCGTCTCTGCTTCTGGCGTCGCCTCCTCTCTGCTAGCCCTCGTCTGTGCCTCGTGCTGTTGGCTGGGCCTGGGGCCTTCTGCTTCTCGGCTTCCGTCGCTCGCGGTGGTTTGTGCTTCGGCGCTCCGCCATGGAAAGGTAACGTCTCGGCCGCCGCCTACGTCTCGCCCGGCTGGGCCGGACGTCGGTCTCGTCTCGAACTTTTTTGGTTCTCTCCCGCGTTTCGTCGTGAGCTTCACTCGTTTCCCTGGTTCGGATGTTATGTAGGCGGGTTAGTTCCCGCCACCGGTCGCCTTTTACCTTTGGGTTTGTGTTGCAGTTATCAAGTGCGCACCTGTCCCCTTTGCGGCGACTTTCAGTGGCCTAGTGACCGGCATAAAGTCTGTCTTCCGTGTTCTGGCTGCTCCTCGGACCTCGCCTGCGCTGTCTGCTCTTCGTGGCCGGAGGTTCGTTGGTCGGAGCTTTGGAGGTTCTACCGGCGCGAGCGACCTGTCACAGCACGCCGGGACCCAGTCAAGCTCCCCTCCTCGGAAGTGGGAGAAACGCACGCCTCGTCTGCCTGGTAAGACTATTCCTGCTACGGTGTCCGCACCGCCCTTGCCCGCTGACTCCTCCGGCAAGTCGCCAAGCCGGCTTTGTGTCCCCCTCCTTGAGCCCCGGGCACCGCGACTGTTGTCGCCTGTTAGTAGACGCGTTGGCCTTGTGGCCCCCCCTAAGCCCGCTGACTCCTCCGGCGAGTCGCCAAGCCGGCTCCGTGCCCCCCTCCTTGAGCCCCGGCCACCACGACCTTCATCACTCGTCGATACACGCGTCGGCCTTTCGGCCCCTCCGTCTAGTTGTGCCCCCTCCTTGAGCCCCGGGCACCGCGACCTTTGTCACCTGTTACTAGACGTGTTGGCCTTATGGCCACCCCTCCTAAGCCCGCTGACTCTTCTGGCGAGTCGCCTAGCCGGCTTTGTGCCCCCCTCCATGAGCCCCGGGCACCGCGACCGTCGTCGCCTTCTACCCTTCACCGTGGCCTTTCGGCCCCAGCTGCTAGTCCGCAACGTGCCCCCCTCCTTGAGCCCCGGGCACCGCAACAGTTGTCTCCTTTTCCTCCTCCTCGGGACAGAAGAGACCGTCCCTGTTCTTCCAGGCGCCATGATGTCGACCGTCGGCTTAGCCCTCGTCGCGTGGATAGGAGACGTAGCCCCCGGCATTCGTCGTCCTCTCGCTCGACTTCCTCATATGCCTCCCGTCGGCGCAGCCGTTCTCCGCAGCGCTGGTCCTCTCGGTGCCCCTCACCGCACTCCTCTCGTAGGAGTCGTAGAGACGACAGGACTCCGCCTCGTTCTCGGCACAGTAGTTCCCATCGGGATCGACGCTCTCATCGTTCCCGACGCCCTTCGCCTCTTACTTCTCCGCGGCGGCGCCAGCGTAGCCCCTCGGCTCCTCCTCCGCCGCCTGCGCGCGTCAGTTTACCTCCTGTGCTTCGGTCTTCCCCGCCGCCATCGCCTGCCATCGATGGAGAGACCTTAAGCCTGCTGCCGGAGGACTCCGTGTCGGCCTTGCTTGAGTCCGGCAGCCGTTCGCCCTCTCAGGTGGATGATCCAGCGTCTCCAGCTACCCTGTCCACTCCTCGTGGCGAGACTCTCCGAGCCTTGGACGACGCCGCCCGTCTCATCGCGGCTTGCCTTCCCGCGGATTCCTGCCCACCTTCCCCACTGCTGAAGAGGAAAGCGGCCGCCTTTGTGGACGCTGCTCGTCAGGTTAAGAAATTCAAGTCGCTTCCCCAGCCGCCTGCCTTCCGCGACCTAACGGACGCCCTGTCTGCGCACCTCCAGCAAGATTCTGCTTCCGACTCGGACTTCTTCTCCGACCGCCGCTGGCCTTCCGGTGTCGACATCGCCTTTCGGCAGTCCTGGTACGCCGGCCACTCGCAATCCTTCTCGTGCTCGCTGCCTCCGGTGGATCCGCCTGCGCTGGTGCTCGCCGGCGGCTCTTCCCAGCTCAACCGTGCCCTTCCTCGCGGCCTGGAACGTACCACCTCACTCGTCCGAAACGCCCTCGCTTGTTCGGGATTTTTGGAGCTCCTCACACAAGCCTTCATTAACCGTATCGAGGCAGCCTGGCTTCCCTCCGCTCCTCCCCTGCTGTCGGATCTTCACACCTTGGCAGTTGCAGCCAACCGAGCGGCCTACCATTCGTCCGTCAACGCCATGGTGGCGGCCGCCAACTGTGACCTGATGCGGCGTGATGTGGTGCTCCAGTCCTGCCCGGGTCTTCCCCGTGATGTGAAATCCCAGCTCCGCGGGCCCCGGTCGGCGCTCCGCTCCTCTTCGGCCCTTCCTGGCAGTCCCTGAAGGAAGCTAACAAGGACCGTTGGCCCAGCGCCCCCTCGTCTCGCTTTCCGCCAACCCGCAAGGTCGGGTCGCGCCCTGCGGTTCGTCAGACCCTCCGCGACGGCCCCTGCCTCCGCCTCGGCCTCCCGTCCTCTCTCCTCTTCCCGTGCGCCCGGTCCTGGCTGCGCCCGTCCTGCCCGTTCTGCCCATCCTGCCGTCCCGGCCTGGCCCAAGCCCGCCCACCGCCCTGGGCGTGGGAGGGCCCTCTGACTTCTGCTCACCTCCGCCCCCGCCGACCGCTTCGAGGTCGCCTGTCGGTGGGAGGCTCGCCCTGCACGGAGACGTCTGGCGCTCCCTGTTTCCGGACGACCCGTGGATCCTCTCCATTGTCTCAGACGGTCTTCTCTCCTTTCGTTCCCCGCCCCCGCTTCGGCGCTCCCCCCTGTTGACCGAGATTCCGTCAGATCCGCCCAAGGCCGATGCCCTTCGCGGAGAAGTCGCTGCTCTTCTCCAGAAAGCCGCTACGGAGGTCGTCGCCTTCCACGACTCCCCCGCCTTCTACAGCCGACTCTTCGTAGTCTCCAAGCCTGGAGGCAAGTGGAGGCCGATCATCGATCTCTCCGCCCTGAATCGGTTCATCGCCGCCCCGTCCTTCCGGATGGAGACAGCCAGGTCCCTTCGCGCTGCCGTCCAGCCCATGGACTTCGCCGTCAGCCTGGACCTGTCCGATGCCTACCTGCACGTCCCAATCCATCCAGCCTCCCGCCGGTACCTCCGCTTTGCCATCGACGGGACTGTTTTCCAGTTTCGGGCCCTCCCCTTCGGTCTCAACCTCAGTCCTTGGGTGTTTACGCGGATCATGAACGCCGTGGTAGCCAGAGCCCGTCGTTCTTCTTCCAGCCCGATCTCCAACTACTTGGACGATCTTCTTCTGCGGAACCAGTCGGTGGCCTCTCTTCTCCTGGACAGGGATGCGCTTCTACTCCTGTTATCTCGCCTCGGCTTCCTGGTCAACGCTGGCAAGTCCGACCTCACTCCCTCTCGCCACTTCGTGCACCTGGGGATGGAGTTTGTGACCGACCGCAACCTAGTGCGTCTTCCCGAGCCTCGGATCCAGAAACTCGCCGATCTCGCCCGTTTGGTAGCTCAGGAAGCGGCTGTCCCCGCCAGGGTTTGGCTCCAGCTCCTCGGCCTGATGAGTGCAGCGGCAGATCTCCTTCCCCTCGGTCGTCTGTACTCTCGTCCTCTCCAACTGCATCTTCTCCTCCACTGGAGACCGTCCTCCGGCGATCTCTCCACCCTGGTGCCGATACCTCCTATGCTGCGGCCCCATCTGCTTCGCTGGACGGACGTTTCTTGGCTCGGCTCTGGGATTCCCCTGACCTCACCACTGCCCCGTCTCTCTCTCTGCATCGATGCCAGTCTCGCCGGGTGGGGCGCTCATCTCCCGAGTTTTCGCTTTGCGGCCGGCCGCTGGAACGAGGACCTGGCTTCGCGGCACATCAACTGGCTGGAGCTGAATGCGGTTTGGCAGGCCCTCCGCGCTTGGGAACCCGATCTTCGGAAACAGGACCTCCTTGTCCTCTCCGACAACTCCACGGTCGTCGCTTACATACAGAAGCAGGGAGGGACCTGCTCGCCCCACCTCTGCATCCTTCTCTACCGACTCCTTCGCTGGTGCGAGGACCGCGGCATCTCCCTACGAGCCCGTCACATTCCCGGTCACCTGAACGTTCTGGCAGACTCCCTCTCTCGGCGGGGCCAGCTTCTTCACACAGAATGGACCCTGCGCCGGGACATCTTTCGCCTGATCTGCGAGCGTTTGGAGACTCCCCTTGTCAACCTCTTCGCCACCAGGTGGAACCACCAGCTTCCCCTCTTCGTCTCCCCGATTCCCGACCCACTGGCCTGGGCAGTCGATGCGCTCTCGATTTCTTGGGACGGACTAGTTGCCTACGCCTACCCTCCGACGGTCCTGGTCCCCAAAGTCCTGCTCAAGCTCCGGGGGTGCAACGCAGTCCTCCTCCTGGTGGCCCCGTTCTCCTGGGACAGATCATGGACCACCGACCTGCTCAGTCTCGCCACGGATCCGCCCCTTCCACTTCCCACCCCTCGCACGATGCTCAAGCAGGCCCGCCAGCCGCTCTTCCACCCCTGCCCCGAGCGACTTCTCCTACACGCCTGGCGATTGTGCCGCACGCCCTCTCCGCTAGAGGCTTCTCGAGTGCGGCAGTGGACGCTATCGCTTCAGCCCGCAGACCTTCCACCAGACGGGTCTACGAGGGAAAGTGGCGAGTGCTTCGCGCCTGGTGCTCTGACCGTCGTCTCTCCCCCGTCGACCTGACGACCCCTCAGCTCGCGGACTTCTTCCTCTGGCTCTTCCAAGACCAAGGTTTGGCTCCCATCACGATCCGTGGCTATCTCTCCATGATTGCCGACACCTACCGTCACCTCGGCCGTCCCGACCCTGGCGCCTGCAAGGACCTGGCCGACCTTATGGCGCATTTCAGCTTACAGCGTTGGGTTTCCCGCTCCCTCGTTCCACGCTGGGACCTCCCCTGGGTCCTCACCTGGCTGAATTCGGACCGTTTCGAACCGCTCCATCTGGCCAGCTTCGCTGACATGACTCGGAAGACCTGCTTCCTGGTGGCCCTCGCCACGGTAGCCCGCATCAGCGAGCTCCACGCGCTCTCGTCTCGCCCTTCCTGCCTGCAGTTCCGAGTGGATGGCTCCGTTCAGCTTCTCCCGGATCCTTCCTTTCTCGCTAAGACTAGATCTCCCTTGACGGCGCCTCAGGTCATCGCTATTCGGCCGCTTAAAGGCCCCGACCTTCCTCGGGAGACTCGGCAGCAAGATCCGGTGCGTGCACTCCGTATCTACCTGCGTCGCTCCAAGTCCGTACGGAGGGGACGGACTCGTCTCTTTTTGCCTCTGACCGCCGGCAGAACTGACATCTCTGCCCAAACGATCTCCTCCTGGCTCCGCTGGGTAATACGGTCCGCCTATCTCGACCTCTCCCCACAGGGAGCCGAGGCCCTCAGGATACGCGCCCATGAAGTTCGCGCTATGGCCGCAAGTCTCGCCTTTGACCGCAACTGCGCGGTTAAGGACATTGTGGCTGCAGTGGGGTGGCGGGCCGAAACCATCTTTGCCCGCTTCTACCTCCGCAACCTGACAGTCCAGCGCGACAACCTCTCACTGGTGGGCGACATCTCTGCGGCACAGCACTCCCTCCAGGCGCCCCGGCGCCTTAGGTATGCACTTCGCTAAAATTGTCGGGAGTGTGTGATCAGGAGTGACGGGCCGTCTTCGTCCCTAATGAGGTTTCTGAAAGGGATTGTGCGGCACCCTCCTCCTTTTTGGCATTCTTCCTGACAGTCATGTCATCGGTATTGTGTTTTGAGGAAACAAATTAATTTTTCTCTAAAATGTATTTTTTCGAAAAATACTTACCAATGACATGACTCGGAGGTCCCTCCCTCCTCCCCGCTTGCCGCTGGTAACTCCGTAGACAACTGGCTAAAGGAGACACCACCGGGCACGTGACCGGATGGGCAGGGGAGGCTACTCTCGTCCCTGTTAGGGATCCCCGAGAGCCTCCTGGGG
This sequence comes from Semisulcospira habei, assembly GCA_036245525.1. Classification (NCBI taxonomy): domain Eukaryota; kingdom Metazoa; phylum Mollusca; class Gastropoda; family Semisulcospiridae; genus Semisulcospira; species Semisulcospira habei. The sequence continues at coordinate 121,933,202 of BTPG01000001.1, read as the reverse complement.
GGACCCTTTGGGTCTTAGGCTAAAATTGGTAAGCAAGTAGACTATTTCCTGACAGTCGTGTCATCGGTAAGTATTTTTCGAAAAAATACATTTTAGAGAAAAATTAATATTTCAGGTAAATACCCTTTGTCAAAAAAGAAGAAATGTGGCAACTGATGGAGGTGACGTAAAATAAAAGAAAAGGAAGAACAAAAGTGTGGAAAAAGTAAAAATGATGTCAACGAAAAACTCATAAGAGAGAGACTCGGAGAGAAACTGAACATGAGCGACAAGAGTGTGTGTAAGTGCGCGCAGGAGCGAGCAAAAGTGAATGCGTGTGTGTGAGGCCAGAGAGAGAGAGAGAGAACGGGGAGTACCCTTGGGCACGAAGTAGGCTGAGTGTCTAATACACAAAGCCTGCTAAACACCAACCCGAAGGCAAACTTTATATCACGGTCAAGTTGAGGACTACATCAGGAAAAAACGGGAAGACCCCGGGGGAAAAAAAAAAAACACCTTTTAACACGGTACACAACAAGTAATAAGTCATTGAAACAAAGCAAAAAAATATAATTCAGTAAGAGAGTATAGGTATAAGTGGAGAGTAGGTAGTTGTGAAACCGTCGTCAAGGGTACCCCCCAAAAAAAACAACAACAAACAAACAACAGGTGTGGGTGGGGAGGGGGGGGGGGGGTAGGGGGGAGAGAGAAAGAGAGAGAGAGACGGGTGGGGGGAGGGGGGGGGGAGGGGGAGGAGGAAGGAAGAAGGGTAAGGGAAAAAGCCTGTCTCTCGTGTTCAGTTTCTCTCCGAGTCTCTCTTATGAGTTTTTCATTGACGTCATTTTTACTTTTTCCGCACTTTTGTTCTTCCTTTTCTTTTATTTTACGTCACCTCCTTCAGTTGCCACATTCCTTCTGCGAATGAAGATAAGTAGTGGCTGATCTCTCTGTTTGTTTGTCTATTTTGACAAAGGGTATTTACCTGAAATATTAATAAATTGTGTTGTACCCGTCTTTTCTAAGCGTGTTTCTTTCTCCGTTGGGTACTTCTTTGCTTTTTACACGCTTGGCAGTCACCTTTTTGGTCTGGATTGTTCTTCCATAAGGAAAAATCTTCTGAATTGGCGCTCACATCGGGCACATGTATGTTACGCACTCTTATTTACTAAAACAGGAGGATCGTCCATATTGTTATGCCTGCGATGAGCAGTATTCAGTTAAACGCATTTTGCTGTCTTGTGCCGATTTAATTAACACAAGATATAAACACTTCACAGCAGACTTCTTGAAGGTTTTGTTCTGGGATGTACCTCTGGACAAGATCGTTAGTTTTCTGAGAGAGTGCAATATTTTTCATAAGATTTGAGCATTCATAGACTATGATAATTCTATTATTTTGACCTTTTTGAGAGTCTGTAGACGTTTCCTTTAAAGACATGTGCGACATTTTAGCATAAAATATTTTAAAGATATATTTACATCTTGTCTTAAGACCTTTTTTTTTTTTTAGCCTGGCTGGCCAGATTTTTTACCCATCCCGCCATGAGATGGCCTTAGTTGCCTGCTCGGCATTAAACCCAAATAACCAACTAACTTAACTAACTGAATTTGGCGCTGTTCCAAATAGTTGCAGTGTTTTCATAGGTGGTCCTGGACCAATGCCAACTTTGTGATCTTTTCTCATTGGAATTTCTGATCCCTGATGTTTTTTTTCATTCCCTTATTTTTTCAGTTTGTTGGCCAGTTCTGCTCATCAAAAGGAAAGGGTGTGGGGTTGCTTGTGCTTTTTCTCTCTCATTATTGTGTTATGCTGTTGGAAAGATAGTCAATCTCTCAATGTGACTTTATCCTAAATGGATAACATGTTTTCACTTCTTCTTTTCTTTACGAAGTTTGCTTTAAAAATCTTGTCTGTTAACCCATATCATACTGAGGCCAAAACTTCAAATTTGTACACTGCCATATGCAAGCTACATTATAGTACTTACAGATAAGGATATAGACCAATGGCTTTAGTTCAAGGGTAGTGCCAGAATAGCTTGGCGCCAAGATATTCTGGCACTACCCTTCAACTATTTTAGTCAAACTTATTGCACACACTGGTGTATTCCGAATGATACGGGTTAATTATGATATTTGTTTTCTTCACTCAGAGAGCAGTTTGGCACCTTTGTCTACCCCCCTCATCGCACCGGGTATGACAAACGGCACATCTACATGAACATCAAGCCACAGGGTGGGAATGTTCCATCAGGCGCCAAACGCTTCAAACCTTTAGTGATCCAAGGGAAACTGTTAGCAAAAAGTAAAGGTAAGCAGCCAGAACTTGTGTGCTCAACACCCTCGCGCATGCAGCCACTGGTACTGTAAACAGTACTGGTGGTCGCTTGCACAAAGTGGTTAACCCACAGAGCCCTATGACTGATGAAATTCCTGAAAACTGGTTGTTGTCCTCAAAAGACCAGAAACGGATCTTAAGGCAAATCAACCATGATAGGTCAAGGGTGTTGCCTGAATATTCTGCTGTAGTCTGTCAAGGCTGAATTAGTTGGTTGATCAGTGGGTGGATAGACAGGTGGGTGGGTGTATGGTTGGGGTGAAAGGATGGATGGGTAGGGGGATATATGGACAAATGATTGACTGTTGGGTGCTTGAATGAACTGACAGGTCAAATAGATCAGCTTCTGTTTTTGATTGATGATAAATTTTTTTTTTTTTTTTTTTTTTTTTTGCTACTCCAAGTTTTCTTTGGAGACCTCAGATGTCTTCCTCTCACGCCGCTCATCCCCGTCAACCCCAGTGTGCTCACCCAGGCCCGCTGGTTGTTCCAGCCAGACTCCCGGCGCTGCCGCTATATATATGGCAGGTAGTAGGGGATTCCCTCCGGAGGAAACTCCGCACTGCTGCCGAGTCACTTCGGTGGTGTTCAGTGTAGCCTTCAGGTGACCACACCTACTATTCCCCTACTTACGACATTGCTAGTCGCGGAGTCGACGAGTGGGAGCTCCCCCCAGAGGTAGCGAGTCAACCACTGCGTCCTTCCACGCACAGCAGCAGGTCTGGCCGAAGACAACCGCGCACCTAGGGCTCCTGGAGGACTGGAATGAGGTCACCATGAGACGGAGACTTGAGGGATCAGAAACCTGGAACAGCGGGTTTTTTTTCATTTTTGCATGATGATGAGGATGAGGGTGATTATATGATGATGCCATGGTGGTCCATGTGGTTGGGGACTGCGTGACAGGGTCGCATTCCACGCTTCCTGTCATAAATATCCTGGTGTTAACCAGGCCCGGGAACTGCGGACACCTGCGGTGCCAGCCGTTTAATCATTCGCAACTTGCGATGTGTCATAACCCGGGTAGCACCCCCAAAGTCGCACCCGTGAAGTGGGTGAGTCTCGGCTGCGTGGCATCAGCCTTCCCATTGGGTCCATAGCACACCCGCTCTGGGTAGGAGCCGACCCAGGTAGGAAAAATCCCGCTTGACTCGGCTGGGATTCAAACCCGGATCTCCCGGCCGCCAGTCCGACACGCTAACCACTGCGCTACGGAGGCCGGTTGATGATAAATGTTTGAAAAGTAATCCAATGGAGGGCTGAAAAAGTTATTTATGCAGGGAGGACCAAATTAATGTTTTAAGACTAATAGCCATTCAGACTACCATCCAAGTGAAATCTGGGAGCCCACTTTTTTCTAGTAGCAGGAACAGTCAGGTATGCAGGTGCATTGTGCAATTTGCTTTTCACTGTTTGGGCTCCCAGACATTACCTTGCCACGCCTGACAAGACATCTCTTCACATTTGGCAATGTGCGAGTGAATTTGGTCCTCCCTGGTGTGAGTGGCTAGGAAAACTGACAGATAAGAGAGTAGGTTAACCCATATCATACTGAGGCTAAAAGCTTCAAATTTGTACACTGCCATTTGCAAGCTACATTATAGTACTTACAGATAAGGTCATATAGACCAATGGCTTTAGTTCAAGGGTGGTGCCAGAATAGCTTGGCACCTAAAGGCGCCAAGCTATTCTGGCACTACCCTTGAACTATTTTAGTCAAACCTATTTCACACACTCGTGTATTCTGAATGATAAGGATTAAAAACTGTAAGCGTCCATTTCATGTTCTCTTCAACAGATGCGGAGAGGGTGTCTGCGGCTGCTAAAACTGCCTCAGCCTTGAAGACAAAATACAGCAGTCTGGTGACGAAAAAGTCCACAGTCTCTACTTTTGTACGAACGCAATCACCCACTCAATCGGCAGCCCCTGAAGCCAGTGACTTCTCCCCTTTGCCTGATGACAGTGCAAGAAAAAAAAGAGCATCGTCAGTCCCATTAATGCCTCGGATTTGTCGGGTGTCGGTGACCGATGTTATTCAGGAAAAAATTGCCAAAATTAAACAGCTGGAAGAAGGAGAGGAAGACTGGATGGAGGTTGATGAAGGAGCTGGTACTGTTGTAAAGAGAGAAAAAATAGATGGGGAACAGAGTGAGAGCAGGTCAGAGGGAGGTGAGAAAGTGACATCCAGAAAGGATGCGCAAAGTGTAGATTGTGAGTCGAGAAAAGAAACGGCAGAGAGAGAAGATGATGGTGGTGTGGTAGACATTGAAGGACTCGCTCATATGGAATGTGCCGAAAATGTCTCGAGAAGAGAAGATGATGATGACAGTGGTGTGAACACTTTCACAGGCATACAGCTTGGTGCTTCGCTTGATGCAACTGCAGCTGCAGTTGCATCAAACAAAGCGCCAAGCTGTGTCAAAGATTCAAAGCAGAAAGCTGCAGCTAAATTGACTGAAGCAATTGCAGCTGTATCAAAAAACGTATTCAGTGGCGTCACAGATTCAAAACAGAAAACTTTAGTAAAAGTGACTGAAAAACCTATCTCTCCTATTCGCTCAAAAGTATTACAGTCTGAGAAGCAGTTGAAGCAAGCAGACATTTCATCATTACAGACAGAGGTGACAGATACACAGAAAGGTGATGGAAAAGAAGACGCACCATTTGTAGAAAAGATCGGTCCTTCCAGTGAAGCCGAGAACTTGGATTCAAGAAAATTGTCTCCATCCAAAGGGTTTGACTACAGAGACGCTCTGACAAAGACGATTGAGGCTTGCAAGGGAAAACTAGGCATAACCAGCGTGGATGATATTGGAGAGGATGACATCTTGATCACTAGTGATGGTGAAAGTGATGGAGAGATAAACAATGACTCTAAACTAAATGAAGCAGACGAGGAGGGTTTAGAGAAAGAGAGGCCTGCACTGAAAGCCGTTTCAGAGACAAGTGTAGCCTCGGCGCAGAAAGATAGTAAAGACATATCCAGCTCAGAGAGACCTACAGAAATATTGCAAGTTGAGGGCAGTGCCAACGTTTTGGAACCTTTGGAGTCCGTGAAAATGTCCAGTTCTGCTGAGGCTGACACTCTTGGGAGCCCTTCCAAAAGAGATGAGAGCGGAAAGCTGTCAGAGCCATTATCTGACCGACTTGATGAAGCAGAAAATGTTGGGCCTTTCTGCCCAGCATTTTCTGCTTCATCGAGTCGGGGTGCATCCAAAGGTTCCTCGTCAACACCTCCAGGAATTGGTGCAAGTGCAAACAGGGTAACCAGATCTCCAATTAGTTCAGCAGGTGGAGACATGATTTCAGAACCTGACTCTGGGTTGAACAAACCAGTTCCAGATTCAGATGAACCAGTTTTAGAACCAGCAGCATCTGAGGCGAGTGGACAGTCTCCTGTTGCAGAATCGCAGGCTGCCAAAGAGGCTTCACCAGCAGTTTCAGAATTGTCTGATTTAGTCCAGACTGCAACCAAGGAAGGTTGTGAAGCACACCTGCGAAGCAAAGCTCCATCAAAATCAGCATCAGACTCTGTCGTTGTGAGGAAAACTTCAGCGTTGGTACATAGTGTGGAAGGAACAGTGGAACTTTCAAAGTCCATGTCCGAGTCGAGCGTGTTGGCTGGAAATCACAGTGATGGTAAATCTGACCCAGTTGTTCCAGACAGTTCCTCAAATTTATCAGCTTCAAATGCTGGCGAGGCTGGGGCAGTCACTGTGATAGAAACATCTGGAAAATCCTCTTGCTCCAACACCTCAACACCCATCGCAATAGACATTGATATTAACAATGAGAATGTTCGTCTAAGCAATAACCACATCAATGACAATGAGCCAGACCTTCTCATGGAGGTAGATACAGAAGGTGAGCACGACCAGCTCATCATTGACCTTGAGGAGGATGACCATGACCTTAGAGAATCTGGGTCATCAGCAAGAAGCTCTGAAGGTCAGTGGTCAAAGTCCAGTGGGTTTGTGAAAGAGTTGGCACCATCAGCTTCCGTTGTGAGAACATTGCAGAGACCACAAAATGTTGAAAAAGAGAGTGATGGTGGATCTTCTCCAAACAGGATCTTGGCGTCAGCCAGTGCTTCATCTGCAGTCTCTTCATTGTCGGTTTCTTTGCCACCATTAACTGTATCATTGCTGTCAAGTTTACGGCTGACAAAACCCGGCGAAGTCCAGTCATTGAAAATGTAAGTTCTTTAAAGCTGTTTGGAGCAACCTCTATTTGTTTTTGCAAAGTCATTAAAGTCATGAGAAGTCTTGAACGGCAAAAAGTGTCACCTGTCATTAAGGACCATCATTTAGGTAGCTACAGCCACCTAAATGATGGTCTTTTGTGACAGGTGATCTCTTGTAAAGGTAGTCGTTTAAAACAAATGCCGCTGCAGTGTTCTGGGTTTATGTCCTCTTGTAGGTTCAGATTTGAACCAAGACAATTTGAACAAATAGCAAGACCAGATTTGAACCAAGACAATTTGAACAAATAGCAAGACCAGATTTGAACCAAGACAATTTGAACCAACAATGGGAAGACCATCTAACATTACAGTTTAAATGTCTTTTAATGTCAAAGTCACAGAGTATGAATGAATACGTAGCTAAGTTTACAGTTTGATGACACAGGTACTACAGCCATCTCTGAAATCAAACTCTTTACACAGTACTAGCTTCAAACTGGTTGTCTGTAGTGATTGCTGTGCTGAAATCCTTGTAGCAGTTGAGGGAGACAGCCATTGTGTGCTGGCTTGTGTCAAGATAGTATACCCAAGGATCCTCAGGCCAGTGTCAGCCACATTTGGCCCATGCACAGACATGGTCATTTGTGATGGAAAACGGTCACTCTAACATACATGTGAATAATGCAAAATTTACTAACCGTTGGTGACTCGGACAAATCTTTTCAGATGCCTGGAACATATTTTTGTCACCAAGACAGGTGATTTACTGGCATTTTGCACAGTAGAGGGCTGGATTTGTCATACAATTAAGCAGAACAAAATGTTCCTGTACAAAACACTGTTAATCCCTTTCATCCTGATACACTACTGCTTGAAATTACTTTGACAATGATAGTTCAAGGGTGGCGCCAGAATAGCTTGGGGCCTGAGGTGTCAAACTATCCTGGTACCACCCTTCAGCTAAATGGTGGATCTATCTCCTCATCCGTAATGTAGCCTTCATGGGACAATAAGCCAATAAAATAAAAAGCAACTTTCACAATGTAATGGGTTAACACAGATGTTAAATAAGAATGGTAACCCTCACAGTTCAGGACCCCCACCCGGGTCTGCCCTGGGGGACTTGGGTGGGGTTAACTACTTTTTAGTTTCCAGGGTCACCCTGGTCAGCCCCACAGGGTGGGTTTTCCCCTCTATTCTGGGGCATATGTTTCTGTCTACCCTTGGTCCATTCTCCTGTATTTTCCTTTTTAAACTCTCCCTACTGTCTGCACTGACTGTAGCTCTTGATATTGGATGTGTGTTGCTAAATGGTCTTAGGTTTATTTAGCTTATTAGACCGGCTGGCGACATATATTCAATATTCTGTTTAGTTTTTTTTTGCACAAGCAGTGCAGGCACGTCCAGAGAAGGTCTTGTTGCTGTTGGGACGTTAAGCAATGTACAACCAACCAACCTCACAGCTCAGATGCATGACAAATGAAGCTCTACATGCGAATCGTTTATATGTATATGGAAGCTGCAAGTTTTTAATTTGGTCTATCCGATTTCCATGATTACAGACCAGTTGTGCCTCCAGAAACTTCAGAACAAACTCCAGAGTCCCCTTCACAGAAATCGCCACCCATTACTAATGCCGTTACTGATACCTCACAGTTGTCTGCTCCGGATAGCAGGCTGTCTCAAGGGGAGGCAACTGTAAGCAGGTCACAAGAAGGGGAAGTTACTCTCACTCCAGCCACTGTAAAGCTTGTGAACAAGTACGGTTCAGAGGTAAGCACTATTTTGTATTCATTGTTGATATGTTATGTTGAGCCACATTTTGGTAGATACAGTGCCGATAACAGGCAGATGCGATTACGAGACCCAGTCAAAATGTCCAAGTTGTAAGACGAGGACATTTTGATTCGGGTCAAGTGATCACATCTGCCAGTTATCAGCATTATATCAAGCAAAATTTTGCTCAATATAGTTTATGTACTTACTTACTTACTTACGCCTGTCACCCCTACCCGGGTATAGGCCGTCGACGAGAGACCTCCAGCAACTCCTGTCCTGTGCTTCTCCTTCGATTCTACTCCAGGTGGTTCCCAGTCTCTTGATGTCTGCTTGGAGGTCTCGACGCCAGGAGTTTCTCGGCCTACCTCTTTTCCTCTTTCCCTGGGGGTTCCATGACAATGCCTGCCTAGTGATACTGGAAGCTGGCTTTCTCAGACTGTGACCGATCCATCCCCATCTTCTTCGCCCAATTTCATTCTCTGCTGTTATCTGCTCTGTTCTCTCCCAGAGTCTGACGTTGCTGATCTTCTCTGGCCAGTGGATTTTCAAAATTCTTCTAAGGCAACTGTTCATGAAGGTCTGTACTCTGTTGACTGTGGTTTTTGTCAATCTCCATGTCTCTGCTCCATATAGGAGAACTGCTTTTACATTGGAGTTGAAAATCCGGACTTTGGTGTGTTGTGACAGCTCTCTGGAACTCCACACTTTTTTCAACTGGAGAAAGGCTGCTCTGGCTTTACCGATTCGTGCTCTGACATCTGCATCAGTGCCGCCTTTTTTGTCTATGATGCTCCCGAGATAGGTGAAGGACTCCACCTCCTCCAACGGGGTGCCAGCAAGCAAGACTGGTTCTTCCCTGGTTGCGTTCAGCCTCATTGTCTTTGTTTTCTGTTTGTGAATGGTGAGGCCCACTTGGGATGAGATGTCAGCAAGCCTCGTGGTCTTGTCCTGCATTTGTTGATGAGTGTGGGACAGTAATGCCAAGTCGTCTGCAAAATCGAGGTCGTCAAGCTGTGTCCACAGTGTCCACTGTATTCC
>BTPG01000001.1:121753874-121923864 GCA_036245525.1 Semisulcospira habei | reverse complement strand
ACTTCGTCTGTGCTCTGTGGTCATCTTCATGACCCAGTCTATGGCCAGTAGGAAGAGGAACGGAGACAGCAGACACCCCTGCCTGACACCAGTTCTGACCTGGAGCTCTCTGGTGAACTGCCCTTCATGGATCACGCGACATGTCATGCCATCATAGCTGCTCTTGATCAGGCGGACGAGCTTTGTGGGTACACCGTAGTGTCGTAGGAGTTTCCACAGAGTCTCTCGGTCCACGCTGTCAAATGCTTTCTCATAATCCACAAAGTTGACGTACAGCGGGGAGCTCCACTCCAGAGACTGTTCCACGATGATGCGGAGAGTGGCGATCTGGTCTGTACATGATCGGTTCTTCCTGAATCCTGCTTGCTGGTCTCTCAGCTGGGGGTCAACGGAGCTCTTCATTCTCTCTAGGATGATCCTGTTGAAGACCTTTCCTGGTACTGACAGCAAGGTGATTCCTCTGTAGTTGGAACACTTGCTGAGGTCGCCTTTCTTGGGAAGCTTGATTAGGTACCCCTCCTTCCAGTCAGCTGGCATCACCTCCTCTTCCCAGATCTTTCCAAACAGTGGGTACAGCATCTCAACTGTTGTCTCTAGGTCTGCTTTCAGAGACTCCGCTGGGATGCCATCTGGCCCTGCTGCTTTGCCATTCTTCAAAAATGCCACTGCTTTTCTGATCTCTTCCCGGCTGGGTCTGTCACAGCTGATGGGTAGGTCGGTCTCTGCCGGCTGGATGTCGGGGGGGGTCGGGTGGGCTAGGTCTGTTCAGTAACTCTTCAAAATACTCGGCCCATCTGTCGAGTTGGTCTGCTCTGTCTGCAATAGGCTTGCCTTCTTTGTCTTTTACTGGTCTTTCTGTATGGCCATACTTACCCGACAATCTTCTGGTAATGTCGTAGAGCTGTTTCATGTTGCCGCTGCCTGCTGCCTTTTCTGCCTCTGCTGCCAGGCTGTCTGTGTAGGCCCTCTTGTCTGCCCTGATACTCCTCTTCACCTCGCGGTTGGCTTCCGAGTATTCCCCCTGTGCCCTTACTTTGGCTGCTCTCGTGCGACTGTTGTTGACCGCTGCTTTCTTCTGCTTCCTCGCTTCTATCTTCTTCAAGGTCTGTGCCGACAGCCAGTCCTTGTGGTGGTGTTTCCTGAACCCTACAGTGTCTTTGCAGGTTGAGTTCAGCGCCTCTCTAACTGCCTTCCCCTGCTGCTCTGTGGTGACTGCCTCCTCTTCATTTACTAGCTCCTGTAGCGCTTGAAACCGGTTGGACAGCACCAGTTTGAACTCTTCTCTAACTCCAGTTTCTCTCAGGAGGCCTACATTATAGCGCTGTCTTCTTGTTGTCTCTGTGCGGCTTTTCTTTAGCTTGAGTTTCATTCTTAAGGTAAGCAGATGGTGGTCTGAGGCGACATCTGCTCCCCTCCTCACTCGAACATCTTGAAGGGATCTTCTAAATTTCTTGCTAATGCAGATATGGTCTATTTGGTTCTCTGTTGTATGGTCAGGTGAGACCCAAGTTGCTTTGTGTATTCTTCTGTGTGGGAAGATGCTGCCTCCAATGACAAGTCGGTTTAGAGCACAAAAGTCTACAAACCTCTCCCCGTTCTCACTCATCTCCGAGCCTAGTCCCTGTCTCCCCATCACCTCTTCGTATCCGGTGTTGTCCTCCCCTATTTTGGCATTAAAATCGCCCATGACGATGGTGATGTCTCGCTCCGCACATTTGTCCACGGCACTCTGGAGTCGGTCGTAGAACTCTTGTTTCTCTTCCTCGTCACTGTCATTGGTGGGCGCATAACACTGGATGACGTTCAGCTTGAGCTTTTTCTTGGTTCTAAAGGCTGCTGTTATAATTCTTGGCCCAAGAGGTTCCCAGCCCATCAGCGCTCTCTGTGCCACTGGTGACAGCATGAGTGCTACTCCTTCTGTATGGGGGGCATTCTCCTCTTCATGACCTGAATACAGAATCATCTCCCCACTTAACAGCCTTTTCTGGCCAGACTGCGTCCATCTGGCTTCACTGATGCCTAGCAGGGAAAGGTTGTACTTTTGCATTTCCGCTGCTATCTGGGCGGCCTTGCCGCTCTGGTACATGGTCTTGACGTTCCATGTGCCCATGGTTGTATCCCTGGATAGAGAGAGGCGGCTCGGTCCTGTGGCTTCCGAAGACTTCCGGCTTTCACCACAGGACGTCATAAGTCTTCTAGTAGAAGAACCTTCCTCCTCCAGGAAAGGAATTACTGTTAATCTTTTCGTCGGCGTTTTTGTAGCTATTTCCTTTTTTTGCAGGGTGGGGAAGCTACCCCCACGCCCAACCCCCTTACTAGGAGGACCAGGGGTTTTCTGTCGGGGTCACCTTCCCTTAGACCATGTTGGTTCACGGCACCTTATTTCATTCGGTGCACCCCTCTCACGAGGGACCCCCTATCCACCACCCAGGGGACGCGCCTCAACGCCGTATGGTCCCAGCGCGAGGATAGTTTATGTACCCAGTCAAAAACAAAACTTTACCCTACGTTCTTCAGTTTGCGGCTGATTGCAGTGTTCAGACAAAATGTGATTGGCAGACAACTAGGTTTCGGACTATCGAGTGTGCGCACAGATTTTGTCTGACTATAGCATTTAGCTCTTAATTAGATCACAGATACTGACGGAAAAAAAACAGCAGGTTTGTTTATTTAACCTTTTATTTCCTCAAAACCCTTGGGCCTTACCGATGGCATTATTGATAGGAAGACACGCTAGCTAGCCTGATTTAAGCCTAAATCCGTTGTGTGAATAAACACAAATGGGGAGGCGACTCCGGGGAGCACGTTTATCAAACGCAACCCTGGTGGCCACCCCCTCCCTTCCCATCAGGCCCTATGGGCTGACCCACCAGTTTCACGCTTAGCTGCCTTCCGGTCGGTTGCACCGTTTGCCATTGTGATTGTTTACACTGGTTCTCTTCATTGGTTCAGAATTCTTTGACAGACTGGTTGTTGGTGGTGCTTGCCTGAAGGAGTCCCTTCTTCTTTTTCTTCTGAACTCTCTCTCTTCCTGCAGAGATTTCAATGAGGTAAGGTCTTTTTGGCGCCCGAGTCGTCGGCCATGGCGGACGATCTCTGGCCTCGTGGTGTTGTTCTTCCTCGCGCCTCAGCGAGGGACACTCACCACGCGCGATATTGCAATAATGTTTGGGAAATGCCACTGTTTTTCCTTTCCTCCTATACCACAGCTTGGGAAATGTAAGAATTTCGTCCAGGCATTTTTCACGCCACCACGTGCCATGGTTCGCGCGCCGCACAGTGGTTGTGCTATCATCCTTACCACCCTTCCTAGTGTGGGCGGGGTACCGCGATGGCACAGCGGTACGGTCCTTTATGAAGAATTTTAAAACCATAATAAATGGGGAATGCACAGTTCGGGAGAGTTATGAATTTACGAACTTTCGCTTCCGGGCTCTTTCGTTCACGTGCTCTGTTGGTCTGTTGCAGTGCTCAACTGCGTTCGTGCCCGGCCTGCTGGGGATTCCAGTGGCCTAGTGACAATCATGGCCTATGTCTGATCGGGCTGCTCCTCTTCCCGACCTTGCCGGATTTGTGACTCTTGGAAGGAGCAACACTGGTCCCTCCTGGGATTTCTGTCGACGGGACCGACCCTCGGCTGGCCAGGATCACAGTATGTTGCCTCCGGCCCTGCTCCCCTTAGTTTCCGCAACTTCCGCTGCTGTGCCTAACGGACCCCCGAGACCTCGCAAGTGGGCTTTCTCGGACATTGCCGGGCTGTCTACGCAACAGCTGACCACTACTGACCAGTGTGCTTACTCCCTGACCGCTCGCCGCCCCCCCCCCCCCCCAGTTAGGGATCGAAGCTTACGGACGCAGGGACGGCCCCTCTCATCTGGCCGCGCAGCCAAACCGAGACCAGGGCCCAGGCCGATGATAGTACACACACACAAGAGATGCATTCACAGGCCCGATGCGCTCCCACCTGTGGCCTCACACAAGCATTGCCCAGTGAGCTGCGTGTTCCTAAGGCCCGCTCATCCTTGAGCCCCACCCATAAGGCGCCTATCCACCCTGCGGTACGGGGCTTAGATCGCAGACCACGGAATGACCGCACACGAGCGTTGCCCAGTGAGTTGTGCGCTCCGGAGGCCCGCTCATCCTTGAGCTCCACCCATAAGGCCACAGGAGTCGCGCAGGCAGGACCCGGTGCGCGCATTACGGATCTACCTGCGCCGAAAACGCCCCCACTGGCGGGGCCGGACCTGCCTCTTTCTACCTCTGCGGTGAGGCAGGAACAACATTTCGGCCCAAACCATCTCTTCTTGGCTCCGATGGGTCATCCGGTCTGCGTATGAGGACCTCTCCCCTGAGGGGGCTAAGAGGCTGCAAATACGAGCCCATGAAGTCAGAGCGGTCTCCACTAGCGTCGCATTGGACCGCAACTTTGCGGTGCGAGACATTGTGTCGGCGGTGGGGTGGCGATCGAGTTCCACCTTTGCACGCTTCTACCTGTGCGATCTCTCAGGACAGCGCGAGAACCTGGCACTCCTGGGCGATGTCTCGGCAGCGCAGCACTCCCTCCCAGCGCCGGAAGCGCCATAGGTAACGCTTAGTTGAAATCGTCGGGAGTGCGCCCTGGGTACCTTACTAAGCTTGTTACGATCACGGGGTATGTAGTCGGCACCCTCCGCCTTTTCGTTATTCTTCCTATCAGTAATGCCATCGGTAAGGGTTTTGAGGAAACAAATTAATTTTTCTCTAAAATATATTTTTTCAAAAAATACTTACCGATGGCATTACTCGAAGGGCCCTCCCGCCTACCCCGCTTGCCGCCAGTTCGCTTAGCGTGAAACTGGTGGGTCAGCCCGTAAGGCCCGATGGGAAGGGAGGGGAGGCCACCAGGTTGTGTTTGATAAACGTGCTCCCTGGAGTCACCTCCCCGTTTGTGTTTATTCACACAACGGATTTAGGCTGAAATCAGGCTAGCTAGCGTGTCTTCCTATCAGTAATGCCATCGGTAAGTATTTTTCGAAAAAATATATTTTAGAGAAAAATTTATTTTCTCAGGTTATCGCTTACGCTATCACTAGTGGGTGTCTTGTCAATTTCAGTTGTTCAGCGATTCATTTTGCTCGTTTGCTGGCGTCTGTTGTCCGTTCATGCATGTGTATGGGAAATAAATTTTGAACGTACATTCACTAAGAAGTATTTAATCATTACTGCATATAAGGAACTCGTTAATGTTGCAGTATGAGCATATTTTGCGTTTCCATTTTGACAAGTGCAAGTATCAAGATTGAATTTTTTGGGCCTGCAAAGGCTTTTGGGAAGGAAGCAAATTCATGAATATTAAGTTGCTTGTTATACAGTATATCAATACATGTGTCAAAGAAGGAACAACTTTATGGAGTGGGTACATAAATGCATGTTTGGATTTGCCCATGTCATGCATGCTTGCATTTTTCATGCACTGGACAGTGAGATATGGATTGACCATGATAGTTCAAGGGTGGCACCAGAGTACGGTTCCCCATGTCCTGTGTCGGTGCAGTTCACATTTGATAATGCAGATCTTATAAGAACAAATGTTGATGTGAATCTACGCTATACTAACCATTTTGTACAAGTGTTAACCCATTTAGCCCCAACGCCCTATAGCAGGAGATGGATTGACCATGATAATTCAAGGATAGTGCCAGATTAGCTTGGCACCTGAAGGAGCCAAGCTAATCTAAGAATAAGAGTACTTTATAATTGTATCTCGAAAAGAAATTCGTTTGTGGTACATTTATAACAAATAGTACAAACAAGACATGCAAACAGTATAACATAACTATGAACATTTTTCTCCCTGCACTTACACAGCTACAAATTCCAAATGGTCATAAGTATACACTACAAAATCTGTACACATAACTTTTACACATCTCACACATAAACATTTTGTATGAACTGAACTGAGCGGCACTTACACATTCACACCCACCTCTACACATGAATACATAATGCACGTATTTCAACCTAATCCTAACTCTCGCTGCTTACTATATAAAAACGTCTCCGTACATTATTACACAGTATTACATAAGCTGCATAATTAAAAACTACCTTAGTAAGACGATTAGTGGGTAAACAGTAAAAAAAATCCAATATGTCCATGTTCACTACCCTTGAATTATCATGGTCAATCCATCTCCTGCAACTGGTACATAGTTGTTAGGCAACACCTCCAAAATTTAAGAAATGGGACCTTGGGGCTAAAAGGGTTAAACTTTCAGTTCAACTTCAGCAGAACCTGTTGTGAATGATCACCATTTTGAGAGATGGCCTGTCATTTAACTATGCGTCCTCTGTGACTATACAAACCTGTTACATTGATTTGCAGGCATAACTGCATGTTTCGCTTGGGGACAGATTAATTAAGAGACCTGACTGTGATATAACCCCACAAAGGCCGTTAAGTTAGATCGCCAGCTACTTTCTGTTTTGCTCATGGTCCAGGAGTTGTGCTATAAATAGCTTTTACCTCAGCTCTGAGGCTTGGTGGAGTTGAGCGGTGCATACACTCCAGCAGTAAGAAGGACACAAAGTGATGTATTCATGCAGTTATAAATGAAATAACAACCATAGCCACACATTATAACACATTTTATAAATATCAAGTGTTTGTATTCGTCAAACAGTTTTATGCAATGTTGAGACTGCTCAAGGAGTGCTTTAAAGACCATCATTTGTGTGGCTGTAGTCACCTAAATTGGTCTTCAACCACTTTAACTGCCAAGGCAAGGTGAACGTTACCCAGCTGCAGCAGATATAAACCCTCGTCTGCCCCTGGAGTCATGAGGATTTATGTCTCTTGTTAGTCCTGCCTATTTTAGCTCCGTTTACATGTGTTTTTCTTAACCCTTATCATTCGGAATACACCAGTGGGTGAAATAAGTTTAACTAATATAGTTCAAGGGTAGTGCCAGAATAGCTTGGCGCCTGTAGTCGCCAAGCTATTCTGGCACCACCCTTGAACTAAAGCCATGGGTCTATATCCTTATCTGTAAGTACTATAATGTAGTTTGCATGTGGCTGTGTACAAATTTGAAGCTATTAGCCTCAGTATGATATGGGTTAAATTAAGGATGTTGGTCAGTGTGCAGTCATTTCAGATGTGCAGTTTGTGGTCACTGACAGCGCAGGGGTTAATGGCAGCTGATACTGTTTGCCATTCTGTTCAACGCTCCTCCTGAGTCAGCACCTGTGTTTTAATACCACTTGTGCCCTGACATGCTACAGCAGGAGATGGATCAACCATGATAATTCAAGGATATTGCCTGATTAGCTTGGTGCCGTCAGGTACCAAGCTAATCTGGCACTACTCTTGAATCATCATGGTCGATCCATCACCTGCAACTGATACTATACATGTAGTATTGAGGTGACACCTCCAGATTTGGCCAATGCTGCCTTGGGGTTAACCCTTTTCATTCTGATACACCCATTGCTTGAAATAAACTTGACTGATAGTTCAAGGGTGGTGCCAGAATAGCTTGTCGCCAGAGGCGCCAAGCTATTCTGGCACCACCCTTGAACTAGAATGGTTTATCTATCTCCTAATCTGTAATATAGCCTTCATAGGACAATAAGCAAATTTTGCAAAATCAGCCTCAGGGTGTGATGGGTTAAATAGATTAAGACCACTTCTCTTGCAAAAAGAAGATGGTTTCTCAAAACAGGTTCTGCTGTATGACTTTAATTTATACATTCGGAACACTTTGAGCTCGCTAGAAAAATCACCAAACTGCAGCAGTCCTGGCCAGTTGCAAGAGCACTCGAGAGTTGGAAATATACAGGGCATCAAAAATGTGGGCCACATGACATAAAATGAACTTTTATCTGTCATTACAGTTTCAGCAGAAGTTGGCGGAATTGTGTCGCGAGGTCATCACCATGGCAGAACCCGAGGTAAACTGTTTTACTTTGACCCATCTAGCCCTTGCTGACTACAAAACAAGATGTTCATCAACCATGATAGTTCAAGGGTGGTGCCACAATATTTTGGCTCCATGTGTAAGAGGCATACATTCTCATAACCCCCACCACAGCAGGAGCTCATGATAATATATGCCAGAAGCTGCTTCGTTGACATCCACAGTTTGAGGACGCATGCCGGGCAATCCAGAAAAACGGTTCCTTTACTACTGCTTGGACTTCCTTACTGTACAGAGGCTAAAACCTGACCTTATTCCAATTTATGAATAACTCCTGTTTCTTTGCTTGTATTTCGACAGCCTGACAAATCTCGGACCTGCCAGCAGGAGATGGAGAAGATGAAGTGGATACATCAGCAGGAAGTCGCTGAGATCAAGCACAACTTCAGTAAGTAAAAATAATACAGTTGAACCTGTTTTGTGAGAAAAATGTTCTTAACTTATTCGAGACAAACAGCATCTGGATACACAGCTTATGATACCAGTTTGAATTGAGAAAAGCCAATAGTGGATGTTGAGATATCAAAATGTATGAAGAATACCGGAACTTTACACCCCCCCCCCCCCCCCCCCACACACACACACACACACACACACCCCACCCCACCCCACAAACCCCACCCCACACCCTCCTCTTGTTTTATTTGTTTAGAACTGAATGTTCTGCACCTGAAAAAGTTTTTTTTATATCCATCTTTTTTTTTATTTAACCTTGTTGTGAATGAAATACACTCTAAATGTGTATGTGCCTTCAACTGCTCAAGTTGTTCTTAGCTGATTGATGCACAGATAAACAATGTATGACTTACTAGACTTACTTTGCTGTTGGACATATTAAATGAAATATCTTGCTGCCTGTTGCAGAGCTGGCCATTGCTGAAATGAAAGCAGCTTGGGATGCAGAAAAATCAAAAAGTATTGTGGACCTGAAGAAAAAGCTAGCTAAGGAAAAGGAAGATGCTATCCTTGCTACCAAGAGAAAGCAGTGGGTAAGAAAGACATTTTTTGGCTTACGTACGAAGCAAGAGTGAGTCTTATGTTCTAGGCCAGTCCATCATCGTTTGTCCGCCGTCTGTGGTAAACTTTAATGTTGGCATTTTCTCAGAGACTATTCAAACCACAGTCTTCAAATATGGCCCAAAGATAGTTTGTGACAAGACCTTTCTAAACATACCAATTTGAGTAGGCTGACACTGCGTATCTCATGACACATTGTTGGATTAAAAGCCCGGACAAACATGGGATATCGCATGTTTGTCCAGGTTTTTAATCCACTGTTTGCACTGTGTGCAGTTTGTACTGATTTATAAAAAAATCATCTCTTCACCTTGAAAACGGTGTGGTGGAGATACCTGAAAGAGCAGTCTTTTATGCAACTTTGGCTGCGTATCAGATGGTGTCATATGCAAAGTGTGTCTGATGGAAAACATTGATAGAGTGACTTATGACCCTTGTAGTGTGCAAGCTGTCTGAAAGAAGCCATCTACTACTGTTGCTGGAACACAAGTTACTGTAGCTACAAGTGCCAGCAGCAACACTGGCCGTCCCACCTCCCTAGCTGCACTCAGGCCCAGACCACCACCTCCGCCACAACAATCGCCACCACCACCTGCACCACGGCCACACAACCACCCAAAATTGCAATGTCAACAGGAGCGACAGAATCGGATGTGATGGTCATGTCTGGGAGCCGAGGCCAGGCTGATGCAAAAGTTGCCATGGAAAAGGATGAACGTATCCAGGTGGGAGAGACAGTTTTAAACAGTAAGCAGTATATGTCTTGTTTACGATGTTTCAAAACACACAGTCTTCATTGGTGCAAAATGCATGCGTTTCATGTGTGCATGCTTGTTGGGTTTAGCTTGCTGCGGCGCTCTCAACCAATTGTAATTGAGATTGTGAGCCTTTATTGCATTGTTTGTTTCTTCAAAAACATTACCGATGACATGACTATAAGGAGTGTCTACTCCTTGCTCAATTCTAGCCTAAGAACCGGTTGTGCCACACAACCCGGGAAGCACTCGGGGATCCCGTAGAGGGACCGAGAGTTGTCTCCCGCTCCTACCCATCAGGCCTGTTCACGTGTGAACTCCAGTCACGCTTCTTAGGCTCACGCGCTCAGACGTGTTTTTCTCTAGCCTCTACACTTGGAGTTTTTTGACCGGTCCTACTCTACCGTGCTTCGTTGTTCACTGGCCTCTGGCCCTTGGTTCTTCTACCCTTCGGTGGTACTACGCTTTTGGTGAAGGCTTCGCTTCCTGACGGCGCCGCTCGTGCAGTGCTTGCCATGGAACCTTCTCCAACTCGTTCCGCGCCGCCAGAGAGGTAAGGTAGTTAGAGGGCTTCGGCCCGTTGCCCGGGCGGGGCACAGGCTTGAGCGTACCTTTCTTGCTTCCGCGTCGCTGGCGGTTGGGTCGTCCTAGCGGTGGGCCCTCTGCTTCGCTTCGCCTGGTTGGCTGAAGAATTTTACCGCCCTGGTTTGAGCGGGATGTCGCGCCATGACCAGTGGCGGTGAGTGAGTCGCGGGGCCATGCCGGTTGTACTTGGGCAATCGTTACATGCTTTGTTGATTGTGTGCTTTCGCCAGGGTGGCCTAAGCGGAGCGGTTACCAGGCTGGTACTACGCTCCCGCTACGGTCGGCCCCGATACAACGTTCTGTATGTTTTGTGGGTCAGGCGGGCCCTCTCCATCCTTAGGGTGGGCCCTTGAAGACACCCGCCGAGTGCCTTTGTGTTTGTGTGTTGCAGTGGCCTGCTGGGGACCTGCACACAATGCGGAGGATTTCAGTGGCCGTCGGATACCCATGCAGTCTGCCTCCTCTGCGCTGGGTGTGCTTCTGACCACGCATGTGACGTCTGTGCTACCTGGCCGGAGCAGCGCTGGTCCGATCTCTGGAGCTTCTATACTAGAGAGCCCCCTAAGCTGTCGGGTGCGGTGAAGATCCCGGAGACGCCCTCCGACGTGCCACCGGCACCGGACGAACAAGCCCTTCTCGATCCGACGCGACTGACGCCACTGACTTGGCAACGGACGCCTGCTCAAGGTGGGAACTCGTCCGGCAGGTCCGCCACAGCGAGTAAGCACGCCAGGACGCATACGTTGACGAAGCAAAGAACCCGCCTCTCCCTAGAGCCTGGTTTACAGAAGCGCCCTTGGCGCCCTTCGTCTACCTTCGTTCCCCACGTGTCTCTGAGGAAGCCGCAGGGGTCCCCCTGCCGGCTAGAAACCCGCCTCTCCTTAGAGCCTGGTTCACAGAGACCTACGCACTGTCGTCCGGAGCCTCCGGCGGACGAACTTCGCACGCACCGGGACCCTGCTCGCCGTTTTCGTTCGCCTTCACAGAGATCCACGCGCACTCGTCCGGAGCCTGCTACCGAAGTACGCACGCACCGGGACTCTACTCGTCGCTATCGTTCGCCTTCACAGAGACCCGCGCGCGCTCGTCCGGAGCCCCATGCTACAGAAGTACACACGCACCGGGACTCTACTCGCCGCGGTCGTTCGCCTTCTCGGGTTCTTAGGAGGACCTCCGACTCTCACCGTTCGACAGGTCAGGATTCCCCGCCTGGTGGACGCGGTTCTCACTCTCGTCGTTCCCGTTCCCGTGCCGATTCCCGCTCGTCCCGTTCCTCTTCCCGCCGGCCGCCCCCTTCCCCCTGGCCTCTGCCTCGCCGTCCCGCTCCGTCTCGTCGCAGCCGTTCACCTCGCCGGAGCCCTCCTTCGTCGCGCAGGAGACCTTCGCCACGGCCTTCTTCGCTCCGCTCCCCCCTGCGGAGGGGGTCGTCGTCCTCTTCCGTTCGCCGTCAACCGGTTTCCCGCTCTAGGAGCCCTCGTCACCCGCCTCGGTCACCGGTGGCCAGACAAGCGGACGGTGATACGCTGAGTTTGGTGGCAGATGATCCCACGGACTGGCTGCTGGGACGTCGCAGCCGCTCGCCGGCCTCCTCGTCCGCGGCTTCCTATGTCTCCGCTGCTCCCGGACCTGCTTCGGCCCGGATGGACACCCGGCTGGCACTGGACGAGGCTTCCAGACTCATCGCCGCCGCCCTGCCGGTTGAGGTCTGCCCAGCTTCGCCTCCGGTGAAGAGGAGGATCTCCGCCTTTGTGGATGCGGATCGGACCGTCAAGAGATTCAAGTCCCTTCCCCAGCCTCCTAGTTTTTTGGACCTGCGGGACGCCTTCTCGTCTCACCTCCTGTCAGAGACGCGGAACTCGGACTTCTTCACGGAAGGGAGATGGCCCCCCGCTCTCGACATTGCCTTTCAGCAGAGTTGGTACACCGGTCATTCACAGTCGTTCCTCTGCCCGCTTCCCCCCGTGGACCCTGCCGCTCTGCTCCAAGCTGGAGGTGGTTCCCTACTCAAGCGGTCCTTCCCGCGTGGTTTGGATAGGACGGCGACCCTGGTGCGGAACACGCTCGCCTGCTCGGGGTTCCTGGATTTGCTGACCCAGGCATTCATCCGGCGTCTAGAGGAAGCTTGGCAGCCTGACCTTTCTCCCCTCCTGGGAGACCTACTGGTCATGGCTGAGGCTGGGAATCGAGCAGCTTACCACTCGTCGGTTAACGCGATGGCCGCCGCGTCCAACTGCGACCTTTTGCGACGAGACGCTGTCTTACAGTCCTGCACTGGTATGCCGTCCGACCTGTGTACGCAGCTTCGTCGGGCCCCCCTGGGAGGATCGCTGCTGTTTGGTGAGACATGGCAGGCGGTGAAGGACTCCAACCCCGACCGTTGGCCTCGCAAGTCCGTCAAGCTTCGTCTCCCCACCGCTCGTGCGGCCCTGGGCCGCTCCTTACGCTCCCGTAGACCTGTCCCCTCGGAACCGGCTGCCCCTCCACGAGCTGCACGACGCCGACGCCCTCTTTTCGGCCGCCCTGGTCCGTCTAGCGCCCCTACCCCCTCCTGGCCCCGGCCCTCCCGCCGCCCTGGGCGCGGGAGGGCCGCCTGACGGATCCCCGGTGCCGCCTCCGCCGACTGTCTTCGGGGCTCCGGTCGGCGGGAGGCTAGCGAGATTCAGCAAGCAGTGGCACTTGCTGTTCCGAGAAGAGCCCTGGGTTTTGGACGTCGTCACCAGAGGTTGCGGATCTCTTTCCGATCTCCCCCGCCCTTGCGCTCCGCCCCGCTGTGGACGGAGGTACCATACGACGACCTCAAGGCCGCCGCCCTACGCGGAGAAGTTGCGGCTCTCCTGGAGAAACAAGCCACGGAGGTGGTGCAGCGCCCGGACTCGCCCGCCTTTTACAGCCGACTGTTTGTGGTCCCCAAACCCGGCGGCAGGTGGCGCCCTGTCATAGACCTGTCGGCGCTGAACGCCTTCATCGCGGCCCCCTCCTTTCGGATGGAGACGACCAGAGCTCTCCGCGCGGCGGTCCAACCCATGGACTTTGCGGTCAGTCTAGACCTGGCCGACGCCTACCTGCATGTTCCCATGCACACGACCGCCAGGAAGTACCTGCGCTTCGCGTTCGAGGGAGTGGTGTACCAGTTCTGCGCCCTGCCGTTTGGCCTCAACCTCAGCCCCTGGGTTTTCACCCGCATCATGGACGCAGTAGTCGCCAAGGCAAGGCAGTCGTCTTCCAGCCCGACGTCGAATTACCTCGACGACCTGCTCTTGAGGAATCAAGTGGAAGCCGCCCTGGCCGCGGACAGAGACGCCCTGATGAGGTTACTGCACCAGTTGGGGTTCCTGGTCAACACGGGGAAGTCCGACCTCTCCCCGACGCGCCACTTCATCCATCTCGGCATGGAATTTGTCACGGACAGCAACAGGGTGCTCTTACCAGAAGCGCGGATTGTCAAGTTATCCTCCCTCGCCGCGTGGGTCGGGCAGCAGACGACAGCACCCGCCAGGGTCTGGCTACAGCTCCTTGGCCTGATCAACGCAGCGGCGGACCTTATCCCCCTCGGTCGCCTGTACTCCCGGCCGCTGCAGCTCCATCTCCTACTCCTCTGGCGTCCCTCCTCGGGCGACCTGACCACCTTGGTCCCCGTCTCACCGCTGGTCCTCCCCCATCTCTTACGATGGTCCGACAGGACTTGGTTGGCCCAGGGAGTTCCCCTCTCTTCCCCTCCCCCGACCCTCTCCCTCTGTGTCGACGCAAGTCGGGCTGGTTGGGGCGCCCACCTGCTCCCACAGTTCTCCACAACGTCCGGCCTCTGGCCCCCGGAGTTTGCGGACAAGCACAGCAACTGGCTGGAGTTACAAGCAGTGTGGCAGGCCATCATCGTTTGGAAGGACCAACTGCGGCACCAGCATCTCCTCGTCCTTTCCAACAACTCGACGGTGGTGGCGTACATACAGAAACAGGGAGGAACCCACTCACCCGAGCTGTGCATGCTTCTTTATCGCTTGATGCGCTGGTGCGAGGACCACGACCTTACACTCGGCGCACGCCACATTCCCGGACGCCTGAATGTGTTGGCGGACTCGTTGTCCCGGCGGGGACAGATGATTCACACGAAATGGACCCTTCGCCAGGACATTTTCCGTTTGATTTGCTCGCACTGGGAGACCCCTGTGGTGGACCTTTTCGCCACGAGGTGGAATCACCAACTTCCCATCTTCGTGTCTCCAGTCCCGGATCCCCTGGCCTGGGCTGTCGACGCCTTGTCCATCACTTGGGAGGGGCTCATCGCCTACGCATTCCCCCCGACGGTACTTGTCCCCAAAGTCCTCCAGAAGCTTCGAGGGACGAATGCGATCTTACTCCTGGTCGCCCCGTTCGCTTGGACCCGCTCCTGGTCCACCGACCTGATCAGCCTCGCCACGCACCCTCCTCTACTGCTCCCCACCCCCCGCACCATGCTCAAGCAGCCGCGTCAGGCGCTGTTCCACCCTTGCCCGGAACGCCTGCTGCTACACGCCTGGAGATTGTGCGGCAAGCCCTCTCCGCTCGAGGCTTCTCGGGTGCTGCAGTGGAAGCGATCGCTACAGCCCGCAAACCCTCGACTAGGCATGTATACGAGGGAAAGTGGAGGGTTCTCTGTGCCTGGTGCAGTGGACGTGGTCTCTCCCCCACCGATTTGACAATTCCCCAGCTTGCGGACTTCTTCCTCTGGCTCTTCGGAGACCAAGGACTGGCCCCTATTACCATCAAGGGATACCTCTCGATGATCGCCGATACCTACCGGCATCTCGGCCGCGCGGATCCCGGCGCTTGCAAGGACCTAGCGGACCTTATGTCGCACCTTGGCCTACAACGACCTGCCTCGCGTTCGCTACTGCCCCGCTGGGATTTGCCTTGGGTGCTTACCTGGCTTAACTCGCCACGCTTCTAACCCCTACCACTAGCCAACCTCGCAGACCTGACACGGAAGACATGCTTCCTGCTAGCGCTCGCCACCGCGGCTCGAGTCAGCGAGCTCCACGCCCTGTCAGCCCGCCCGTCCTGCCTACAGTTTCGAGCGGATGGTTCCGTCCAGCTGGTGACGGACCCTGCATTTATTGCCAAGACAAGGTCTCCGCTGACGGCACCACAGGTTATCACCTTAAGACCGTTGCGGAACATCCACTTCCCCAAGGAGACCAGGCAGCAAGATCCCGTACGAGCCCTGAGAGTGTACCTGCGCCGCACCAAAGCAGTCAGGAGAGGACGCTCACGCCTCTTCCTACCCTTACGACCTGGCAGAAATGACATTACTGCCCAGACAATCTCTTCATGGCTACGCTGGGTCATCCGCTCAGCCTACGCCGAGCTCTCCCCACAGGGAGCGAAGAGGTTACGAATTCGGGCGCACGAAGTACGAGCTATGGCCACAAGCGTCGCCTTTGACAGGAACTGCGCTGTCAAGGACATCGTGGCTGCAGTGGGCTGGCGGTCGGAATCCACTTTCGCCCGCTTCTACCTACGGGATCTGGCCGGGCAGCGAGACAACCTCGCCCTCTTGGGAGGAATCACGGCGGCACAACACTCCCCGGCGCCGTAGGTATGCACCTTTTGGGGACTATAGAGTGTCCGAGGAGAGGAGGGGGTCATGATCCTAGAAAACACTCTAGACGTGCGGCACCCTCCTCCTGTTCGGCATTCTCCTTATAGTCATGTCATCGGTAATGTTTTTGAAGAAACAAATTCATTTTTCTTTAAAAGGTATTTTTTCGAAAAATACTTACCGATGACATGACTCGAAGGACCCTCCCACCTGCCCCGCTTGCCGCGGGTGAGCCTAACTTCGTGACTGGAGTTCACACGTGAACAGGCCTGATGGGTAGGAGCGGGAGACAACTCTCGGTCCCTCTACGGGATCCCCGAGTGCTTCCCGGGTTGTGTGGCACAACCGGTTCTTAGGCTAGAATTGAGCAAGGAGTAGACACTCCTTATAGTCATGTCATCGGTAAGTATTTTTCGAAAAAATACCTTTTAAAGAAAAATGAATATTAACATTATTATTGGCTCACATGTGAAGCGAAAGTGAGTCTATGTTCTGGGCCAGTGATCGTTCGTCCCTCATCTGTCGTCCGTCTGGTGTCGTCCATAGTAAACTTTAACTTTGGCATTTTCTCGGCGGCTATTCAAGCTATAGTCTTCAAACTTGGCCCAAGGATACTTTGTGGCAAGACCTTTCTAAACATACCAATTTCAGTGACCTCTCACACAAAGGTCAAGGTCACGGGGATCAGGAAATATATTAAAAATAGCTATTTTTGGACATAATTTATTTTTTCTCAAATACTATTCACAACTTTAAACCCAAACTTGGTACAAAGATACCTGATGGTAAGACCTTTATATGCATATTATTTGGTTGATCTCTCGGAAAGGTCAAGGGTCACAGCTTAGGAAAATAGGTAAAAAATAGCCATAGTTTTACAAAATAAATGTTTTTTCTCAATTTACTATTCACAACTCCAAACCCAAACTTGCTACAGAAATACCTGATTGTAAGACCTATCTATGCATACTAATTTAGATGACCCCTCGGAAAGGTCAAGGGTCACAAGAGCTCAGAAAATAGGTACAAAATAGCCATATTCTGACAAGAAGTGTTTTTTCTCAATTACTATTCACAACTTCAAGCCTAAACATGCTACAGAGATGGTAAGACCTATCTATGCATACTAATTTGGATGACCCTCGGAAAAGGTCAAGGGTCACAAGAGGTAGACAAATGTATATAAAATGCCAATAATTGTAGTTATTATCAACATTTTTGCAAACTTTTCAATCAAATTTAGCAGAAAGGTATCTGATGATAAGACCTTCCTATGTATCCTAATTTAGTCGACTCATCGCAAAGGTCAAGGGTCACGGGGTTTCACAGATGTGTGAAAACTGATTAAATTTTGAGAAAACATGGATTTTGTTAGTGCAGAAGCCATCCCTTTACTTATTGTCAGACGTGTGGATCATTCATACATGTGAGCCATGAGGGCTTTGCCATTCTTGTTATTATTAGCATCACCTTTGGCTGATGATGGCCTCTAAAGTGTATGTTCTACCCCATACAGTTGTCTTGGATTATTCAAACCAAAATGACGGTTGAGCATGAGCATTCTGTTTTTGTATTCAGGCTCAGAAGTTCAACATTCCTCCACCATCATCATCAGCAGCCATTGCTGCAGCAGGGGTAAGTATACAATTAACTCCCTTGCACATGAAGCGTCCAGTGTTGTTCACAGTACCCATGGCTGCATTTAACCCCATGGTTGAATTTCCCAAAGTCGCCTAACAACTATGTGCTAACTACAGGAGATGACGACCATGATAATTCAAGGGGAGTGACAGATTAGCTTGGTGCCTGATGGTGACAAGGTAATCTGGCACTACCCTTGAATTATTATGGTTAATCCGTCTCCTGCTGTTGTGCGTCAGGGCTAAATGAGTTAACAGTTCCAGTGATTGCATGCACAAAGAGGTACAATTTAATCTCTTGTCAAATTTTGTATAGAGGTTATTCCTACATTAGAATCAGGTCAAAGACTGTAGGTTGAGCCCCTTTGCAGTAAGAAAAGATGGTAGTGAGACCCTTTATAGTAAGGATGTCCACAGTAATAAGGGACAGTTTCGTTGGATCACTGCAGTATGTGTCCTAATGGGCATACCAGAATAGCATCTCGAGCTGGATCTGTGCGAGCAAGATGCATATGAGCCCCTGCAGTTGAGAATATTCGCCTCTTGCAGGTGGAGCGGGCTGGCAAAATCCGCTGAATATTTGAAGTACATGCATTTGTTTTCTCAAAACCCTTACCGATGACATTACTAATAGGAAGATACACCTAGCTTACTAATTTCAGCCTAAGAACCTGTTGTGTCCATACACAACCAGGGAGGCGACTCTAGGGCGCCGTAACTATGTGCCCTGAGTAGTTGCCCGTCCCTCCCTATCCAGTCACGTGTCCAGTGGTGACACGCCAGTCTATTCGCTTAGCTTACCATGAACGGTTGTGTTCAAGCCTACTGGACCTTCGGCTGTGTACGGTGTGACCGGTCGTTTCGTTGCTCGTGGTTTAGTCGCTCTTGGATTCCGTTGCGGCAAGGGTTGCCTCTGCTTTATTGGCTGTGCCTTCTTGGACTTCTACCTCTCAGCCGGTGGCTTCACCGAGGGACCTACTGCAAGGTCTTCTTCACTCAGGGAGTGAGTGACTGGTGCCGCGACGCCCCGGCCATTGGGGACTGCGCCGTGCACCCTTCGTGGCAAGTTCCCTCTGGCCTCGCAGCTATGATAAGGTAAGGCCTTGGTTTATGCCCTCGACCCGGGCGGCGACATCAACCATGGGCGCTTTTGCTCGTACGATCCTAGGCTAAGGGAAGACGAAAGTTTCAAACGCGTGGCGAAGCAGTGTGGCGCTTTGGCAGTGGGCTCGGCCATTACCATGCTTGGGGTAACTGCGATTGTTCTTACTTACTTACGCCTGTCACCCCTACCCGGGTATAGGCTGTCGACGAGAGACCTCCAGCGACTCCTGTCCTATGCTTCTCCTTCGATTTTACTCCAGGTGGTTTCCACTCTCCTGATGTCTGCTTGGAGGTCTCGACGCCAGGAGTTTCTCGGCCTACCTCTTTCCCTGGGGGTTCCATGACAATGCCTGCCTAGTGATAATGGAAGCTGGCTTTCTCAGACTGTGACCAATCCATCCCCATCTTCTTCGCCCAATTTCATTTTCTGCTGTTATCTGCTCTGTTCTCTCCCAGAGTCTGACGTTGCTGATCTTTTCTGGCCAGCGAATTTTCAAAATTCTTCTAAGGCAACTGTTTATGAAGATCTGTACTCTGTTGACTGTGGTTTTTGTCAATCTCCAAGTCTCTGCTCCATATAGGAGAACTGCTTTTACGTTGGAGTTGAAAATCCGCACTTTGGTGTGTTGTGACAGCTCTCTGGAACTCCACACTTTTTTCAACTGGAGAAAGGCTGCTCTGGCTTTACCGATTCGTGCTCTGACATCTGCATCAGTGCCACCTTTTTTGTCTATGATGCTCCCGAGATAGGTGAAGGACTCCGCCTCCTCCAACGGGGTGCCAGCAAGCAAGACTGGTTCTTCCCTGGTTGCGTTCAGCCTCATTGTCTTTGTTTTCTGTTTGTGGATGGTGAGGCCCATTTGAGACGAGATGTCAGCAAGCCTCGTGGTCTTGTCCTGCATTTGTTGATGAGTGTGGGACAGTAATGCCAAGTCATCTGCAAAATCAAGGTCATCAAGCTGTGTCCACAGTGTCCACTGTATTCCACTTTGTCTGTGCTCTGTGGTCCTCTTCATGATCCAGTCTATGGCCAGTAGGAAGAGGAACGGAGACAACGGACACCCCTTCCTGACACCGGTTCTGACCTGGAGCTCCCTGGTGAACTGCCCTTCGTGGATCACGCGACATGTCATGCCATCGTAGCTGCTCTTGATCAGGCGGACGAGGTTTGTGGGTACACCATAGTGTCGTAGGAGTTTCCACAGAGTCTCTCGGTCCACGCTGTCAAATGCTTTCTCGTAATCCACAAAGTTGACGTACAGCGGGGAGCTCCACTCCAGAGACTGTTCCACGATGATGCAGAGAGTGGCGATCTGGTCTGTACATGATCGGTTTTTCCTGAATCCTGCTTGCTGGTCTCTCAGCTGGGGGTCAACGGAGCTCTTCATTCTCTCCAGGATGATCCTGTTGAAGACCTTTCCTGGTACTGACAGCAAGGTGATTCCTCTGTAGTTGGAACACTTGCTGAGGTCGCCTTTCTTGGGAAGCTTGATTAGGTACCCCTCCTTCCAGTCAGCCGGCATCACCTCCTCTTCCCAGATCGTTCCAAACAGTGTGTACAGCATCTCTACTTTTGTCTCTAAGTCTGCTTTCAGAGACTCCGCTGGGATGCCATCTGGCCCTGTTGCTTTGCCGTTCTTCAAAAATGCCACTGCTCTTCTGATCTCTTCCCGGTTGGGTCTGTCACAGCTGATGGGTAGGTCGATCTCTGATG
Source organism: Semisulcospira habei (assembly GCA_036245525.1). Lineage (NCBI taxonomy): Eukaryota > Metazoa > Mollusca > Gastropoda > Semisulcospiridae > Semisulcospira > Semisulcospira habei. The sequence goes on along the minus strand of BTPG01000001.1, from coordinate 121,903,513 downwards.
CTGGATGTCTGGGGGGTCGGGTGGGCTGGGTCTGTTCAGTAACTCTTCAAAATACTCAGCCCATCTGTCAAGTTGGTCTGCTGTGTCTGCAATAGGCTTGCCTTCTTTGTCTTTTACTGATCTTTCTGTATGGCCATACTTGCCCGACAATCTTCTGGTAATGTCGTAGAGCTGTTTCATGTTGCCGCTGCCTGCTGCCTTTTCTGCCTCTGCTGCCAAGCTGTCTGTGTAGGCCCTCTTGTCTGCCCTGATACTTGTCTTCACTTTGCGGTTGGCTTCCGAGTATTCCTCCTGTGCCCTTGCTTTGGCTGCTCTCATGCGACTGTTGTTGACAACTGCTTTCTTCTTCTTCCTCACTTCTATCTTCTTCAAGGTATGTGACGACAGCCAGTCCTTGTGATAGTGTTTCCTGAACCCTACAGTGTCTTTGCAGGTTGAGTTAAGCGCCTCTCTAACTGCCTTCCACTGCTGCTCTGTGGTGACCACCTCCTCTTTATTTACTAGCTCCTGTAGCGCTTGAAACAGGTTGGACAGCACCAGTTTGAACTCTTCTCTCACTCCAGTCTCTCTCAGGAGGCCTACATTATAGCGCTGTCTTCTTGTTGTCTGTGCGGCTTTTCTTTAACTTGAGCTTTATTCTTAAGGTGAGCAGATGGTGGTCTGAGGCGACATCTGCTCCCCTCCTCACTCGAACATCTTGAAGGGATCTTCTAAATTTCTTGCTAATGCAGATATGGTCTATTTGGTTCTCTGTAGTATGGTCAGGTGAGACCCAAGTTGCTTTGTGTATTCTTCTGTGTGGGAAGATGCTGCCTCCAATGACAAGTCTGTTTAGAGCACAAAGGTCTACAAACCTCTCCCCGTTCTCACTCATCTCCCCTAGACCCCGTCTCCCCATCACCTCTTCGTATCCTGTGTTGTTCTCCCCTGTTTTGGCATTAAAATCGCCCATGACGATGGTGATATCTCGCTGTCATGTCAGGTCTCCGACGCATCCTACGGGAAAGGCCAGACCAGCCGGCAGTGCGCCTGCCTCATTGAGGCCGGCCTCAGCGACTGACATCGCCCCGTACTGCGACTAATGGCACAGTAGTCGGATGATAAGAGTGCCTGGCGTTCCTGCTCACCCACTGTGCCCACTTGGACCTGGCCCGCCTGCACCTCGGAGGAGACCGGCCAGCAGCCGCCTTGCTCGCCTGCTTGGCGGTGACTGACACTTCGAGCCCCGACGCATCCTACGGGAAAGCCCGCCCGCTTCCTATGGAGACCGGCCAGCAGTGCTTGCCTCATTGAGGCCGGCCACAGCGACTTATGTCACCCTATACCACGACTAATGGCACACTCGCGGAGCCGGACGACGATAGGACTGCCTGGCGTTCCCGCTCCCTGGAGGAGACCGGCCGGCAGCGACCACGCTCTGCGGTGAATGACCCTCCGTCCCCGGACGCGTCCTACGGGAACAGCCCTCCGCTTCCTACGGAGACCGGCCGGCAGTGCACCCGCCTCACTGAGGCTGGCCACAGCGACCTGCGTCGCCCCGTACTTCGACCTATGGCACTCCCGCTACGCCGAACGATGCTTATTTCCCAGCATGCCCCCTCCTCGATCATGTACAGACCAGATCGCCACTCTCCGCATCATCGTGGAACAGTCTCTGGAGTGGAGCTCCCCGCTGTACGTCAACTTTGTGGATTATGAGAAAGCATTTGACAGCGTGGACCGAGAGATTCTGTGGAAACTCCTACGACACTACGGTGTACCCACAAAGCTTGTCCGCCTGATCAAGAGCAGCTATGATGGCATGCTATGTGGAAACTCCTACGACATTACAGTGTACCCACAAAGCTCGTCCGCCTGATCAAGAGTAGCTATGATGGCATGACATGTCGCGTGATCCACGAAGGGCAGTTCACCAGAGAGCTCCAGGTCAGAACTGGTGTCAGGCAGGGGTGTCTGCTGTCTCCGTTCCTCTTCCTACTGGCCATAGACTGGGTCATGAAGATGACCACAGAGCACAGACGAAGTGGAATACAGTGGACACTGTGGACACAGCTTGACAACCTCGATTTTGCAGACGACTTGGCATTACTGTCCCACACTCATCAACAAATGCAGGACAAGACCACGAGGCTTGCTGACATCTCGTCCCAAGTGGGCCTCACCATTCACAAACAGAAAACAAAGACAATGAGGCTGAACGCAACCAGGGAAGAACCAGTCTTGCTTGCTGGCACCCCGTTGGAGGAGGTGGAGTCCTTCACCTATCTCGGGAGCATCATAGACAAAAAAGGCGGCACTGATGCAGATGTCAGAGCACGAATCGGTAAAGCCAGAGCAGCCTTTCTCCAGTTGAAAAAAGTGTGGAGTTCCAGAGAGCTGTCACAACACACCAAAGTCCGGATTTTCAACTCCAATGTAAAAGCAGTTCTCCTATATGGAGCAGAGACATGGAGATTGACAAAAACCACAGTCAACAGAGTACAGACCTTCATGAACAGTTTTCTTAGAAGAATTTTGAAAATCCACTGGCCAGAGAAGATCAGCAACGTCAGACTCTGGGAGAGAACAGAGCAGATAACAGCAGAGAATGAAATTGGGCGAAGAAGATGGGGATGGATCGGTCACAGTCTGAGAAAGCCAGCTTCCAGTATCACTAGGCAGGCATTGTCATGGAACCCCCAGGGAAAGAGGAAAAGAGGTAGGCCAAGAAACTCCTGGCGTCGAGACCTCCAAGCAGACATCAAGAGACTGGGAACCACCTGGAGTAGAATCGAAGGAGAAGCACAGGACAGGAGTTGCTGGAGGTCTCTCGTCGACGGCCTATACCCGGGTAGGGGTGACAGGCGTAAGTAAGTAAGTAATGCCCCCTCCTGGGAGACGTCTGGCCAGCAGTGACCTCGCTCGACCCGCTCTGTGGCAACTGACCCCGTCGCATCCTACGGGAACAGCCCACCTGCTCGCCTCAGGAGACCGGCCGGCAGTGCGCCCGTCTCGCTGAGGCCGGTCCACAGCGACCTACGTTGCCCCGTGCCATGACTTGGCAAGCCCGCTATACCGGACAAGGCTACAGAGTATCCGGCGCGCCCCTCCTCGGCCAGCAACCTTACCACGTTAGATGCCGGGCTCTCGGCTGTGCGCCGATGTTAAGCAACGTCAGGCTCGGTGAGTACTTGGATGGCTGACTGCCTGGGATCACCAAGTGCTGTGGGCGTTAGAGGCCGGCCCGCTCCGACTGCCCCCTAATGCCCTGCTCGACGGGACCGCCCTTCGTCCGGGGATGCGGAGACGTGCGGCTATCCCATGATACCGGATCCGACAGACCCGCTCCCTCTGTCGCAGTCTCTCCACCCGTGACCGCTGGCCAGCACACGGCAGCTGTCTCGTCCTGTCTATCATCGCGGCTGGCCTTGACTGTGTGACGGATCTCGGGCCCTGCATCACCAGCGGCCCTCCTGGCTCTTAGGACAGATTCCCCGCAGTCCCTGGACGGGTTGGCGCATCTGCTTGCGGCCTGTCTTCCCCCCGGAGTCCTGTCCCCCGTCCCCCGCCCAGACGAAGACATCGGCCTGCTGGTCGCCGCCCGATAGGCAAGAGGTTCTGGTCCTTCCCCCAGTCTCCGGGCTTCCGGGACCTCGCGGACTCGTCCTCCATGCGTGTGCAGCAGGGCAGCGGCGGTGAGCTCACCTTCGCTCCGGCTACTGGTGGACGGCCGGACTGGACTTCACCTTCCACCAGGACTGGTACGCTGGCCCTTCCCAGGCCGTTCCTGTCCCCTATCGGCCCTGGATCCAGCGGCGCAAGTTTAGACGGTCTGCGCCCGGAACCTTCCCCGCGGATTCCTGGGGCGCATAACGCAGCAGTGGTCCGACGCGTCGAGGACTCCTAGCACCCGTCCTTCTCGCCCCTCCTGAGAGACTTCCTCGCCCCGGCCTCGGACTACGACCTCTTGTGGCAGGATGCTCTCCTCAAGGCCTGCCTCGACCTGCCCTCAGCATTGAAGAAACAGCTCTGTCTGGCCCCGCTAGGCGGCACGCTCCTCTTCGGCCCTCCTGACAGGCGGTCAAGGACGTGCTTCCGGATCTCTGGCCCGCAGCGCTCCCCAGCTTTCGGCTGCCACCTCCTTGGTTACCAAGCCCGATGGCAAGTGGCGTCCCGTCTTCGTCCCCGGCTTGAGACAAGTACATGGCAGAGCCTACGTGCCGCATGGCGACGGCCTTGTCTCCTACAACGGGACCTCCTCGTCCTCTCCGGTGGTGCGAAGATCGCGGCATCGCTCTGCGAGTGCGAAACATCCCGGGCCTCCTGTTTGTCCCAGCCGACTCCCTCTCTTGGCGCAGCCAGCTTCTGCACTCAAGTGGACCCTCCGACTGGTTATCTTCGGGTGGTCAGCGCGCAGTGGGAGACGCCCAGGATTGACCTCCGTGCGACGAGGTGGTTTCGTCAGCTTGTATGCTTCTCTGCCGACGGTACGGGTCCACCAGGTCCGGTTCAAGCTCAAGGGCTGCGTCGTGGTTGTTACAGGTGGCCCCGTTTTGCCGTACCTGGTCTTGGTCCTCCGACCTCCTGAGCCTCGCCGCGGACCCCTCTGCGGCTTCCAACCTCGCGCTTGATGCTCAGCAACCCCACAGACGCTCTACCACCCGTGCCCAGAGCGGCTTCTCCGACACGCCTCTCCGCTAGAGGTTTCCCGAGTGCAGCAGTGGACGCTATCGCTACTACAGCCCGCAGGACCTCACCCAGATGTGTCTACACGGGTAGGGGCAACGCAGGCGGGCCTGGTGCTCCGACCAGCTCTCCTCCCCCACAGATCGGCCCCCACCCCCCCCCCCCCCACCCCCCTGACCCCCAGCTAACCGAGTTCTTCATCTGGCTCTTCGTCGAGCAGGGCTGGGCACCTATCACCATCACGAGTTACCTGGCCATGATAGCTGACCCATATCGCCACCAGGGCCTCCCGTTCCCCGGCGCCGGCAAGCACCTCGCCGATCTCGGGGCCCTTTGGCCTCCAGCGGCCTGTTCCCTGCTCGCTGTGTCCTGGCAGACCTGTTTCCGTGTGGACCTCGCCACATCTGCCTGCGTTAGCAAGCTGCTCGCGCTCTCTGCGCGCCCTGCCTGCCTGCAGTTCCGTATGGATGGCTCTGTTCAGCTCCTCACGGACTCATCCTTCCTGGCGAAGACTAGGTCTCCTTTTACCGCGCCCCAGGTGCTCACCTTATGGCCGCTGACAAGGTTGAACTTCCCCCCAGGAGACCAGGCAGCCAGGCCCGGTGCGAGCCTTATGGGTGTACCTGCGCCGCTCCAAACCCGTCTGGTGGGGACGGTCCCACCTCTTTCTGCCTTTATCCCCAGGCAGACATAACTTCTCTGCCTAGATGATATCCTCCTGGCTACGCTGGGTCATCCGGTCCGCCTTCCAGGACCTCTCCCCGAGGGAGCTGAGAGGTTTAAGATCAAGGCACATGAGGTTGGAGCTATGGCCTCCAGCAGTGCTTTCGACTGCAACTGCGCTGGCAAGTACATTGTGGCGGCCGTGGGCTGGCGGGCCGAATCCACCTTCGCCTGGCGCTACCTCAGGGACCCCTTTCTGGCCAATGGAATCCTGGCCCTGGTGCGAGGCTTCACCGCGGCACAACACTCCCTCCCGGCATGTGGGGCGCCGTCGGTAAAGCTCTGCTGAAATTGTCGGGAGTTTGCTATGGGGAGGGCGGTGGCTATTGCTAATCTTTCAGGGGGTTCAATGGTGTGCATCACCCGCCTCCTCTTCACTATTCTTCCTATTAGTAATGTCATCGGTAAGGGTTTTGAGAAAACAAATGAATTTTTATCTAAAATGTATTTTTTCGAAAAATACTTACCGATGACATTACTTGGAGGGTTCTCCCACCTACCCCGTTTGCCGCCAGTAAGCTAAGCGTTTCCGACTGGCGTGTCACCACTGGAAACGTGACCGGATAGGGAGGAACGGGAGACTACTCAGGGCGCATGGTTACGGCGCCCTAGAGTCGCCTCCCTGGTTGTGTATGGACACAACAGGTTCTTAGGCTGAAATTGGTAAGCTAGGTGAATCTTCCTATTAGTAATGTCATTGGTAAGTATTTTTCGAATAAATACATTTTAGAGAAAAATTCATTTTTTACATATTCTGATTTAGCAAAACCTGTGTTCTTACAACCACCAGAATGATGATTTTACAACAGTAGACACCTTTTGCCGTTCAAGGACACGTGAGAGAGCACGTCTTTTAGGGCCACTTTTTCTTTGCAAAAAAAGTGGTTGCTCAAAACAGGTTTCACTGTAACCTGTCCATTGCTTCAGGTGTGAAATAAGGGTAATCGCAAAGTTCTTACGTGTGCAGAAACACTTCATAAAATATGTTTAGCATCCAGCCATGATTGACATGCAAAACAATGCAAAATGGGGCCCCTGAACAAAGTTGTATGTTTGTAAAACTTTTGCTGTTATTGCAGGACTCGGTGTGGAGACACCGGCTGCCTTTGCCGCAGCAAACTCTGGGCCACAATCTTCAATTTATGCCTGTATCTGCGTCCCAGGTAATGGGCCTACATCTTCGTTACCCATCTACACTTGACACAAGATATGCAAAAATTGCTATTTATGACAACAACTTTCTTTTCTTAATAAATAATGTTTTCTGCTTCAAAGTCAAACTTAGTATACAGATCCGAGTTGATACCTGATACATACCTGATGATAAGACCTTCCTCGCATAAAGGTCAAGGGTCACAAGAGGTTAGGAAATGCATAAAAATTGGATGATTTGTGACAATAATTATTACTTACTTACGCCTGTCACCCCTGCCAGGGTATAGGCCGTTGACGAGAGACCTCCAGCGACTCCTGTCCTGTGCTTCTCCTTTGATTTTACTCCAGGTGGTTCCCAGTCTCCTGATGTCTGCTTGGAGGTCTCGCCGCCAGGTGTTTCTCAGCCTGCCTCTTTTCCTCTTTCCCTGGGGGTTCCATGACAATGCCTGCCTAGTGATACTGGAAACTGGCTTTCTCAGACTGTGACCAATCCATCCCCATCTTCTTCACCCAATTTCATTCTCTGCTGTTATCTGCTCTGTTCTCTCCCAGAGTCTGATGTTGCTGATCTTCTCTGGCCAGTGGATTTTCAAGATTCTTCTAAGGCAACTGTTAATGAAGATCTGTACTCTGTTGACTGTGGTTTTTGTCAACCTCCAAGTCTCTGCTCCATATAGGAGAACTGCTTTTATGTTTGAGTTGAAAATCCGGACTTTAGTGTGTTGTGACAGCTCTCTGGAACTCCACACTTTTTTTCAGCTGGAGAAAGGTTGCTCTGGCTTTACCGATTCGTGCTCTGATATCTGCATCAGTGCCACCTTTTTTGTCAATGATGCTCCCAAGATATGTGAAGGACTCCACCTCCTCCAGCGGGGTGCCAGCAAGGACAATAATTATATGTAACTTTTTATTGGCACAGTTGCAAACTTTTTAGTCAAACTTGGCAGAAGGCTAGTTGATGATACGACCCTTTTATGCAGGCTAATTTGGCGACCACTCATGAAGGTTAAGGATCAAGGGAGATCAGCAAATGCGTGAAAAATGCACATATGTTGACAAGACATTTTCACTGTTGGTAGCGGTTTTAGTGACTAAAACCACTACAGACGCCCAAAGGGTTAAGCATGTTTCTTTCCTTGCTGGGATTTTCTTTACATGTTGCATGCTCGGCAGTCACCCTTGTGGTCTGGATATGATTTTAATTTATGTTGTTTGTTTGTCTCTCAGCCCCAGCCGCCACCGCAGTCGCAGCCTTTACAGCAGCTGCAGTACTTGCAAAGTCTCGGCTCAGGGTCGCCCCTCTTCCAGCCAAATTCTCAGGTCAGGCTCCTGGCAAGCAACTGATAGGATTTACTAGCGAAAGTGCAAGTTAAGAGGGATTGAAGTCTGTCATCATTTTAACCCCTTCACGCCAGTGGACGCAGATTGTGTTTTTGAAATTCAACCTCAGAGATCCCCAGCCTTCAAGGAATATGGATACAGAGTAGTTTCAGCAAGAGCATAGATCCTCATGAGCCCCCCCCCTCCCAAACTGCGGGGCTCATGAGGATCTATTCCTCTTGCAGTTTTGTGGTGTTCAATTTTTCTCGACAATGAACAGGTCAGGTCGGCCGCGCACAAATCTCAGTTGCATGAGTGAGATTAAATTCTGTGCAAGCCACTAAGCAAGGTACTCGGCTGTAGTGGAGCACCTTGCTTAGTGGCTTGTGCAAGATTTAAGCTCGCTTGTGCCGAGGCCTGGGGTATATTATGACAATGCTTTCAGGGCCAATGTGGCATTTGAATCCAGCAGGTTTAGGGAGCTGCCCCCAAGTGCAGGAGACTTTTCCGGGCTGGTAACTGCCAGCCAACTGTCCCTCTGCTTGTTCTTTTTGTGCAAGGAGAGTTTTGCATGGAGCTAAAATAACTCACACGAAGCCGCTTAATCTGTGACAGGCAGTTTCTGGAAAATTGCCTGCACCTCGACCCTGGTGACTTGTCAGCCTTTAACCCTTATCATTCGGAATACACCAGTGTCTGAAATAAGTTTGACTAAAATAGTTCAAGGATAATGCCAGAATCCTCGCGCTGGGACCATATGGCGTTGAGGCGCGTCCCCTGGGTGGTGGATAGGGGGTCCCTCGTGAGAGGGGTGCACCGAATGAAATAAGGTGCCGTGAACCAACATGGTCTAAGAGAAGGTGACCCCGACAGAAAACCCCTGGTCCTCCTAGTAAGGGGGTTGGGCATGGGGGTAGCTTCCCCACCCTGCAAAAAAGGAAATAGCTACAAAAACGCCGACGAAAAGACTAATAGTAATTCCATTCCTGGAGGAGGAAGGTTCTTCTACCAGAAGACTTATGACGTCCTGTGGTGAAAGCCGGAAGTCTTCGGAAGCCACAGGACCGAGCCGCCTCTCTCTATCCAGGGATACAACCATGGGCACATGGAACGTCAAGACCATGTACCAGAGCGGCAAGGCCACCCAGATAGCAGCGGAAATGCAAAAGTACAACCTTTACCTGCTAGGTATCAGTGAAGCCAGATGGACGCAGTCTGGCCAGAAAAGGCTGTTAAGTGGGGAGATGATTCTGTATTCAGGTCATGAAGAGGAGAATGCCCCCCATACAGAAGGTGTAGCATTCATGTTGTCACCAGTGGCACAGAGCGCGCTGATGGGCTGGGAACCTCTTGGGCCAAGAATTATCACAGCAGCCTTTAGAACCAAGAAAAAGCTCAAGCTGAACGTCATCCAGTGTTATGCGCCCACTAATGACAGTGACGAGGAAGAGAAACAAGAGTTCTACAACTGACTCCAGAGTGCCTTGGACAAATGTGCGGAGCGAGACATCACCATCGTCATGGGCGATTTTAATGCCAAAATAGGGGAGGAAACACCGGATATGAAGAGGTGATGGGGAGACAGGGACTAGGCTCGGAGATGAGTGAGAACGGGGAGAGGTTTGTAGACTTTTGTGCTCTAAACCGACTTGTCATTGGAGGCAGCATCTTCCCACACAGAAGAATACACAAAGCAACTTGGGTCTCACCTGACCATACAACAGAGAACCAAATAGACCATATCTGCATTAGCAAGAAATTTAGAAGATCCCTTCAAGATGATCGAGTGAGGAGGGGAGCAGATGTCGCATCCGACCACCATCTGCTTACCTTAAGAATGAAGCTCTAGCTAAAGAAAAGCCGCACAGAGACAACAAGAAGACAGCGCTATAATGTAGGCCTCCTGAGACAAACTGGAGTTAGAGAAGAATTTAAACTGGTGCTGACCAACCGGTTTCAAGCGCTACAGGAGCTAGTAAATGAAGAGGAGGCGGTCACCACAGAGCAGCAGTGGAAGGCAGTTAGAGAGGCGCTGAACTCAACCTGCAAAGACACTGTAGGGTTCAGGAAACACCATCACAAGGACTGGCTGTCGGCACAGACCTTGAAGAAGATAGAAGTGAGGAAGCAGAAGAAAGCAGCTGTCAACAACAGTCGCACAAGAGCAGCCAAAGTAAGGGCACAGGGGGAATACTCGGAAGCCAACCGCGAGGTGAAGAGTAGTATCAGGGCAGACAAGAGGGCCTACACAGACAGCCTGGCAGCAGAGGCAGAAAAGGCAGCAGGCAGCGGCAACATGAAACAGCTCTACGACATTACCAGAAGATTGTCAGGCAAGTATGGCCATACAGAAAGACCAGTAAAAGACAAAAAAGGCAAGCCTATTGCAGACAGAGCAGACCAACTCGACAGATGGGCCGAGTATTTTGAAGAGTTACTGAACAGACCTAGCCCACCCGACCCCCCAGACATCCAGCTGGCAGAGACCGACCTACCCATCAGCTGTGACAGACCCAGCCGGGAAGAGATCAGAAGAGCAGTGGCATTCTTGAAGAACGGCAAAGCAGCAGGCCCAGATGGCATCCCAGCGGAGTCTCTGAAAGCAGACCTAGAGACAACAGTGGAGATGCTGTACCCACTGTTTGGAAAGATCTGGGAAGAGGAGGTGATGCCGGCTGACTGGAAGGAGGGGTACCTAATCAAGCTTCCCAAGAAAGGCGACCTCAGCAAGTGTTCCAACTACAGAGGAATCACCTTGCTGTCAGTACCAGGAAAGGTCTTCAACAGGATCATCCTGGAGAGAATGAAGAGCTCCGTTGACCCCCAGCTGAGAGACCAGCAAGCAGGATTCAGGAAGAACCGATCATGTACAGACCAGATCGCCACTCTCCGCATCATCGTGGAACAGTCTCTGGAGTGGAGCTCCCCGCTGTACGTCAACTTTGTGGATTATGAGAAAGCATTTGACAGTGTGGACCGAGAGACTCTGTGGAAACTACTACGACACTACGGTGTACCCACAAACCTCGTCCGCCTGATCAAGAGCAGCTACGATGGCATGACATGTCACGTGATCCACGAAGGGCAGTTCACCAGGGAGCTCCAGGTCAGAACCGGTGTCAGGCAGGGGTGTCTGCTGTCTCCGTTCCTCTTCCTACTGGCCATAGACTGGGTCATGAAGATGACCACAGAGCACAGACGAAGTGGAATACAGTGGACACTGTGGACACAGCTTGACGACCTCGATTTTGCAGACGACTTGGCATTACTGTCCCACACTCATCAACAAATGCAGGACAAGACCACGAGGCTTGCTGACATCTCGTCCCAAGTGGGCCTCACCATTCACAAACAGAAAACAAAGACAATGAGGCTGAACGCAACCAGGGAAGAACCAGTCTTGCTTGCTGGCACCCCGTTGGAGGAGGTGGAGTCCTTCACCTATCTCGGGAGCATCATAGACAAAAAAGGCGGCACTGATGCAGATGTCAGAGCACGAATCGGTAAAGCCAGAGCAGCCTTTCTCCAGTTGAAAAAAGTGTGGAGCTCCAGAGAGCTGTCACAACACACCAAAGTCCAGATTTTCAACTCCAATTTAAAAGCAGTTCTCTTATATGGAGCAGAGACTTGGAGATTGACAAAAACCACAGTCAACAGAGTACAGACCTTCATGAACAGTTGCCTTAGAAGAATTTTGAAAATCCACTGGCCAGAGAAGATCATCAACGTCAGACTCTGGGAGAGAACAGAGCAGATAACAGCAGAGAATGAAATTGGGCGAAGAAGATGGGGATGGATTGGTCACAGTCTGAGAAAGCCAGCTTCCAGTATCACTAGGCAGGCATTGTCATGGAACCCCCAAGGAAAGAGGTAGGCCGAGAAACTCCTGGCGTCGAGACCTCCAAGCAGACATCAAGAGACTGGGAACCACCTGGAGTAGAATCGAAGGAGAAGCACAGGACAGGAGTTGCTGGAGGTCTCTCGTCGACGGCCTATACCAGGGTAGGGGTGACAGGCGTAAGTAAGTAAGTAATAATGCCAGAATAGCTTGGAGCTATTCTGGCACCACCCTTGAACTAAAGCCATTGGTCTCTATCCTTATCTGTAAGTACTGTAATGTAGCTTGCATATGGCAGTGTACAATTTGAAGCTTTTAGCCTCAGTATGATCTGGGTTAACCCTTTTAGGCCCAAGGTCCCATTTCTCAAATTTTGGAGGTGTTGCCTAACGACTGTACCAGTTGCAGGAGATGGCTTGACCATGATAATTCACGGGTAGTGCCAGAAGGCGCCAAGCTAATCTGGCTCTATCCTTATCATGGTCAAACCATCTCCTGCAGTAGGGATCCAGGGCTAAAAGGGTTAATCAGGTTCTGTGATACAGACAAACCTGTCAAGGCGTCCACCTGTCTAAGCAGATTGCCCAGTTTTGGTCCCACGGTCTTCTTTCTGTTGCTTGGATAACCCTGGAGACGACCTGCCTAAGGCATTGGGTGGTCGCCTCACACAGGTTGGACTGTACGAACTTGTGTGTATAACACCGATGCTGACATGCACATTACTTTATGTTTCAGATGCAGTTACTGACCCCCAGACCGGGCCTCAACACTATGCTTCCACAAGGTTCCATAATGCCACCTAACGCTGCTGTCTTCCCACTTATCCGCCATTCTCAGGGGGCGCCGAACCCGGGCGCCCAGAACATCATGATAACACGCCCATACCAAATTTGGAAGTAAATCACAGACCCAAAATGCCGTAGCCGAGTGTGTGAATTGAAAGGAAACGGTCAAGAAAGAAAGAAACATGCTAGAAAGATGACACAAAACGTTTTAAAGTGTTTTGCCTTTGTCTTTCTTAACCTCATCACTGCTGTGAAAAACTGCACAAGATCCAGCTGCAAGAGAAATGGATCACCATGAGCCCCTGCAGTTACAGGAGCTTATGGATCTATGCCTCTCCATGATGCCATTGTTTCCATGCTTCATAATTGGCTTTGGCTCTTAGGCTTCGTGTTAGCACAGATTTCAGAAACGATATTTGAGATCACTAGCAGTGAAGGGGTTGTGCATGTTTCTTCTAAGACGCTGTTTGCTTGGATGTGCTTCAAGTAAGCTTATTTGTGCCTGTACCAAGCAGCGCACTTTGTCTGACGTGCTTTATGGTGGAGAACTGTGATTGTTATACTGGCAATGGAAACAGTATTACTGCAATCTGTCGGAATAGTAGCTCAACAACACTGCTATGTTTATGGTAGATTTATATTCTAGTTCTCCTTTGAAAATAAGCATTAAGCCACAAAAACTGTAAGACAGTACAGGTGGCTGCATGAACAAGGGGGTTAAACTGATTCAGTCCTAGGGCCATTTGCACGAGTGAGCTTAGTCCTGCGCCAGCCAGTAAGCAGGATGCTCTGCTATAGCAGAGCACCTTGCTTAGTGGGTGGTGCAGGACTAGGATCACTCTTACAACTGACCCCAGAAGTGAAGAAACATTTTGTCTTGTGCTAAGTGAGTCACCTTGCTGCTGAACTGGTTTGAAGGCCAAAAGAAGTTCAATTTAATTGTTTTGTTGTTATTTTTAGATGTGTTGTCAAACAGTGATAATCATAATATGCAAGTGTGTGTACCATATGCTGTGTCTGATTTTCATGTACTAAATGTTCATTTTCTCCATTTTCATTTTCTCTCTGGTTTGTTTGCTAAATCTTTCTCTTTAGTTGTCTGCATTTCTTTTGTCTTTTAGCCAGTTTAGCCCTGGGACCCTGCGGCAGGAGATGGATTGATCATGATAATTCAACCCAATTATCATGATCAATCCCTTTCCTACAGCTGGTACATAGTCGTTAGAAAACGCCTCCAAAAGTTTGGAAATGTGGCTGTGGTGTTAAGCCATCGTTGACGGTTGTTTTGTATCGTTAGTTCAATCTTTCTTTTGATCTTTTATTTTTTCTTATGAGTGCTGTGCATTTTATCATTTTTTGGGATGGGATACACATATATCTGTTTTCATCCCTACGTTACACAACCAATCCCTTTAGCGCAAACTGTACATGACCGAGCTACAAAACCCTTGTAGCGACTAATGGCGGACTTCTTGTAGCCCACTTTGTGACGTGTCTTTGGATGACAGTTTTGTTCTTTAAGAGAGCACCAAAACGTTCTAAAGTACAAAATTACTTAGTGTTGTTTAAAACAATAGACACGCTACTGGATTTGTTTGCAGCACCCATTTGCAGCAATAGTGTGTATTGCACCACTAAAGAAAGAATCTTTGTTAAATTCGAAAGCACATGAGCGTCCTATGCGACTATTTTATTAAAGTCATTTGAAGTCGTTTGAGGCAAACAGTCACTCACCTCTTCCATTGCATTACTCTGACAATTTGTTGACAATGCTGCTGGTCATGCAGACAGCAATGTCATTAAAGATCTTATATTACATCATAACTCCATTATGTACACATATAATAATATTCTTTTGACGTCGGTCATGTCCGGTGAGATCCAGGTCAGAAGATTTCATCTGTTTTCTTTTATGAAAATAGTGGAGGAATTAAAAACAAATACATTGTTGGTCGTGGGGTTTGTTGCACAGACCCTTGTAGGCCTTCAGGAGTTAAAAGGAACCATTGTACCCCTTTTGGGCCTTTGGGGTACAATAGTTCCTTTGACCTCCCCCAGGCCTACAAGGGTGTCTGTAGCAAACCCATGCTACCAATAACTTATAATGTGTGACGGAAGACATATCTTTACAAGCAAGGCTACATTATCCAGGTTCATGTCAAGAACAGTAGAAGTAGGCCAACAACTGTGTCTGACACACTGAATGGACTAAAAGCTGGGACAGACGTGATATCCCACATTTGTCTGACCTTTTCATCCACAGTTTTCATCAAAACACGTTCAGTTTTTTCTTTTGTTTAAGTTGGGAAGGTGAGGACAAGGAGGGTGCGGGGGCGGGGGGTCTACACAGCAGTGCCAGGCACAAACTTTCTTGTGTTCTTGTTCAAAGACTTTACAAGCAACAGTTAAAAGTTTGAAAATGAGGTATGTCTCAAGAATGTGTTTTTAACCCCTTCACCGTTGGAACACAATAAACAACACCCAGATGCTGCCTAGATCCTCTTGAGTCCCCACACTAGCGGTGAATGATGAGGACTTGTGCCTCTTGCTGGCCTGTCATCAACCTGTGCTTCAGTCAGACGAAAGTTTGATAGACAAGTTTGATACACAATTTTGATAGACATCTTTTCTGGAGGTGAAAGGGTTAATTGTGGCAATTCAAAGTGTTGGTGTGTTGCTGTACTCAGCACTACTAGTCCAAGAGGTAAAGATCCTCATGAGCCCCGCAACTGTATGGATCATGATCTATTCCTCTTGCAGTGGTTCGTATTCAGATTCTCTTGGCAGTGAATGGGTTAATGATTATACATAAGGAGAAATCTTCACTTTTTTGGCACACATGTGAAGCAAAAGTGAGTCTATGGGCCAGTGGTCGTCCATCCGTCCGCCGTCGTCCATGGTAAACTTTAAGGTTGGCATTTTATCAGAGACTATTTAAGCCACGGTCTTCAAACTTGGCCCAAGGATACTTTGTGGCAAGACCTTTCTAAACATACCATTTCAGTGACCTCTCACAAAGGTCAAGGTCAAGGAATCATGAAATAGGTCAAAAATAGCTGTATTTTGACATTTTTTTTCTCAAATACTATTCCCAACTTCAAACCCAAACTTGTACAAAGGTACCTGATGGTAAGATCTTTCGATGCATACTAATTTAGTTGAGCACTTGGAAAGGTCAAGGGTCACAAGCGCTCAGGAAAAAAGTGAAAAATAGCCGTATTTTGACAAAAGATGTTTTTTTCTCAAATACTGTTCGCAACTTCAAACCCAAACTTGATACAGACATACCTGATTTTAAGACCTATCTATGCATACTAATTTGGATGACCCCTCGGAGAGGTCAAAGGTCACCGGTCACAAGAGCTCAGGAAATAGGTCCGAAATAGCCATATTTTGCTACAGAGATACCTGATGGGAATACCTTTCTATGCACACTAATTTGGTTGACCCCTTAGAAAGGTCAAGGTCACAAGAGCTCAGGAAATAGGTAAAAAATCACCATATTCTAACAAAAGATGTTTTTTCTCAAATACTATTCACAACTTTAAACCCAAATTTGGTACAGAGATACCTGATGGTAAGACCTATCTATGCATACTAATTTGGATGACCCCTCAGAAAGGTCAATGGTCACAAGAGGCTGGCAAATGTGTGTAAAATGCCAATTTATTTTATAAAATTATCAACATTTCAGATTTATGACATGAAGAAACTTGTCAACAATCAGACTGTGTTGAAAGTGAAAACTGATTTTTACTGCTCCAAGATGCTTGAAAGTGACACTTGTAAAAAATTGTTTGCCCTTGCTGATAGCTTGCTTGGTAGATCTCATGACTCTCCCCTTCCCACCAACATCCCAGCTGCTCACTTAGCCAACGCCTTTTGTAGCTTTTTCACTGACAGGGTGACGTCCATTTGAGACAGCCTTGATGCTGTGCGGTGCGCCTATATTGACACCCACCCTCCCCATATTGATCACCCCTTTGTCGAGTTCACTTCTGTCTCTGAACAGGCTGTTTTTTGACATTAAGAAATGCCCGCCTAAAACGTGTGAGCTTGACCCCATGCCAACTTCACTGGTTTTTGAAAACATTGGAATTCTTCTGCCCACCATCACCAAAATCATAAATCAGTCCCTTGAGTCAGGCGTCTTTCCGTCAGAATTCAAATCAGCCATTGTCAAACCTCTCCTGAAAAAGTTGAATCTTGACCCCAACCAGCTAAAGAACTATCGCCCCATTTCAAACCTACCCTTTCTGTCCAAAGTTCTTGAGAGAGTCGTTCTGACACAGCTCACTAAATACCTACAGTCAAACAATCTCGTCCATCCGCTTCAGTCTGCTTACCGTGCTGGGCACAGTACTGAAACTGCTCTCCTCTGTGTCGTTAATGGCCTCCTAAGTGCCTATGATGAAAACCAGATCTCAGTTCTTGCCCTGTTAGACCTATCAGCTGCGTTTGACACCATTGACCACTCCATATTGCTCCAACATCTAGAAAACTACTTTGGTATTTCTGGTAAAGCTCTCACCTCGTTTCACTCTTATCTGTCTCCCATCAGATCAACGTATCTGTCGAGAACGTTCTTTCTGAAGCTGCTGCGCTAGAGTTTGGGGTCCCCCAGGGCTCTGTCCTGGGCCCCATTTTATTTACGCTGTACACTCAGCCTCTGTCTCAGGTTATCGCATCGCATTCAACCGATCATCACATGTATGCGGACGATACACAATTTCGGAAATCTGCACTACCAAACAGCTCTAGTCAGGCTTTTTCAGATGTTCAGAACTGTATCTCAGATGTTAAGTCCTGGATGTGTGAAAATAAACTTCAGTTAAACGAGGGCAAGACATAAGCTCTTTTTGTCGGTGCCTGTCGACTGCTGCCCAATTCTCCTGACTATGCGCATTTGTGACGCACCTATTCCATTTTCTGATTCAGTTCGCAATCTCTCTTGATAAAGATCTTCAAATGAATAAGCATGTAAATCATGTCTGCAAACTTGCTTTTCTGGAATTAAGACGCATCAGTTCTATTTGTCATTACCTCACTACTGAAGCTACCACCAAACTGGTCGTCTCTTTAGTCTTGTCCCGCATTGATTACTGCAATGCCCTCTTAGCTGGCCTCCCTCAGTTTCTCATTCAGAAATTGCAGGGAGTTCAGAATTGTGCTGCACGTCTCATCGTCCGCGCCTCACAGCATCAGCCCATCACTCCTATTCTGAGACAACTTCATTGACTGCCAGTTAAACGTGTCTCCTACAAAATCGCCTGTCTGTGCTACAAAGTATTAACTACTCTACCCCTGCCTATCTCGCTGATCTTCTTCAACTATACACTCCCTCCCGCTCCCTGCGTTCAAGTAGTGATACGCGCCTTCTCAGAGTCCCGCTCTTCAAATACAAAACCAGAGGTGACCGTTGTTTTGCGCACGTTGGACCTGATGTCTGGAACTCTCAACCTATAGACATCAGACATTCTTCCTCATCACTGCCTTTAAATTTGCCCTAAAGACCCACCTGTTCAATACCCCAATGTAGCTCAGTTCTTTGTCATTATGTTCCTGTGTGTGTGTGCGTGTGTATTGCAGAATCTGTTGTTTCTCTGGTTTTATGACCCCATCCACTCCCACTCTTTATTTGTAAAGCGCTTAGAGCTTATCTAAGGATAAGCGCTATATAAGTAGCCATTATTATTATTATTATTTCTGCAAATTTTTCAACTAAATTTGGCACAAAGATCGCTGACGATAAGACCTTCCTATGCATACTAATTTAGTCAACTCATCACAAAAGTCATGGGTCACAGGAGGTTGACAGATGGGTGAAAATACTTACATTTTCAGAAAACATGGATTTCGCTGCTGCAGACGCGAGCCCTTGTCACAAACGTCACACATAATTATGTAAATCGGTCATACGCATGAGCCATAATGGCTTTGCCTTTCTTGTTTTGCATGAAGTTGAGTTGGTTTTGTTTCTAAAATAAAGTTTTACATTTTGTTTGCTGATTTTCATGTTCCTTTTTTAATTAACCCTTTTAGCCCTGGATCCCTACAGCAGGAGATGGTTTGACCATGATAATTCAAGGGTAGTGCCAGATTAGCTTGGCCCCCCCCCCCCCCCCCCCCCCACCCAGGTCTGCCCTAGGAGACTTGGGTGGGGTTAACTACTTTTTAGTTCCCAGGGTCACCCTGTCAGCCCCACAGGGTGGGTTTTCCCCTCTATTCTGGGGCATGTGTTTCTGTCTACCCTTGGTCCATTCACCTGTATTTTCCTTTTTTAAACTCTCCCTACTGTCTGCACTGCCTGTAGCTCTTGATATTGGATGTGTGTTGCTAAATGGTCTTAGGATTATTTAGCGTATTAGACCAGCTGGCGACATACAGTCAATATTCTGTTTAGTTGTTTTTTTTCTCCACAAGCAGTGCAGGCATGTCCTGAGAAAGTCTTGTTGCTGTCGGGATGTTAAGCAATGTATAACCAGATTAGCTTGGCACCTTTAGGCACTACCCTTGAATTATCATGGTCAAGCCATCTCCTGCAACTGGTACATAGTCATTAGGCAACACCGCCAAAATTTGAGAAATGGGACCTTGGGGCTAAAAGGGTTAAAGGCAAGATGTGATGGGAAACACATTTGGAAAAGCTGTGTGTGACACCAAGTTTGTCAGTGTGTATTTTTGCTGATACAGCGTTAAGACATTCATAAATAAATAAACGCGAACAAACGACGAATGGTCACCAGCCAGCTGTGCAAGGTGTCTTCTGGCATGTTATATTCCCAAGATGCTCTGTCGCATCATGTGGGCGTGCCAACCCCAGTTGCAGATGCAAGTGTAAACACTAAACTGGGTTCAACTCAGCTGGGTGGACTCTACTCATGTTAAACCTGGGTTGCGAGTATAAACTTCCTTTTAAAACCCCCACCCGGGTCTGCCCTGGGGGACTTGGGTGGGGTTAACTACTTTTTAGTTCCCAGGGTCACCCTGGTCAGCCCCACAGGGTGGGTTTTCCTCTGTATTCTGGGGCATGTGTTTCTGTCTACCCGTGGTCCATTCACCTGTATTTTCCTATTTTAAACTCTCCCTACTGTCTGCGCTGCCTGTAGCTCTTGATATTGGATGTGTGTTGCTAAATGGTCTTAGCTTTATTTAGGCCCAATATCGTAGGTTTATTTAAAGTATTGGACAGGCTGGCGACATACATTCAATATTCTGTTTAGGTTTTTTTTCACAAGCAGTGCAGGCACGTCCTGAGAAAGCCTTGTTGCTGTCAGGACATTAAGCAATACAATCAATCAATCCTTTTAAAAATATGTATATTTATAATGTCACAATTGCATTGACCTGCTTCTAATTTACCTGCAGACGGTCTGAATGTAGGAATTATTATTTTAGTCTTTAAGCAGTTATGGATGTCTCCTGCAGAATCCACTATTCAGCAGATATACACTATTTACAGGATACCTAAAATTGTACTTACTTTTGGCTCAAAACCGTTTCAAAATGAGATGCAGAGTGAAACAAGAAAGGCAAAGCCCTTATGGCTCAAGTGTCTAAACACTTAAGTAATGGGTTGGCAGTCCAAGTTGTCTCAAAATGTATGCACTTTTCTCACATTTGTCAACTCTCCATGACCCTTGACCTTTGCGAGGGGTCTACTCAAATAGATGCAAAGAAAGGTGTTTTCATCAGCTACCTTTGTGGCAAATCTGACTTAAAAGTTGTTGAAAACTTTGATTAAAACTACAATTCTATTAAAAAAACTGGCATTTTTCACACATTTGCTGACCTCTTTTTACCCTTGAACTTTCCAAGGTCATCTAAATTAGTATGTATAGAAAGGTCTTACAATCGGGTATCTCTGTACCAGGTTTGGGTTTGAAGTTGAAAAATAGTATTTGAGGAGAAACAATTTATGTCAAGATACGGCTATTTTTTTAAAACCTTTTTCTGGACCCCCTGTGACCATGACCTTTGAGAGAGGTCACTGAAATTAGTATGTATAGAAAGGTTTTACAACAAAGTACCCTCTGGCCAAGTTTTGTCTGAGGCTTGAATAGTTTCCGAGGAAATGCCAACGTTAACTTTACCACAGACGACTTACGCCAGACAGACGATCTTGGATGATCGAGTAGCAGCCCGTGCTCCCGACCACTCAAGCATGGCGCCAGGAAACGGCGGACATAAAACAGGATTAAAAAAAAAAAAAAACACACACACACACACAAAACAAACAACAAAAAACCCAAACAAACAGATGGGTGTATGTTTAAATCAGTTGAAGTGAGGCAATGTGGGAAATAATCCGAACCTTTTGTGTGTCGGTAGCGGTTCTTGATTCCTCTAGGGAATAACGCAACAAAAACCGCTGACGCCACGCAAAGGTTATTGATGTTAACGCGGAGCAAAAGGCGACTAAAGCCATCTCACGGCGCGGACACGCAAATGGCTAATGCACACACACAGAGTCTACGTGTATCCTCACAAACCCTTTGATTTAGAAATACTACGTGTTGACAAAAAATCAGTCGTTTCCTGAGGTGGTGGTGATCGACGGTAACGTGCCCTCTATAGCCTACCAATCTGCACACTACTACTGACACAGACACTGACACACACGACTTAGTCTCTGAATTCGCAAGTGCTACTCCGGCTTGGTGTCTCAGGACAATGGTCCGGCCCCGGGATCTCGCAACGTCCACAAATAAGTTTTCCTGTGTATCTTGGCTGGGCGCACAAGTCCATGTCCATGTCTGGAAAGGCTATACAGGTTTCATTAGAATAATCCATGATTGCGCTCTGCGACGGGCGCCTTTGGTGCAAGTTGACTTCTTCGTGTCACTGTATAAACCTCAGGCTCTGGGTACTCGGCCATCCGCGGATCAATGGTCCAGTTGTGCACTGTGACACTGGATGCCAAAGTACTTTGTCCGGAAACGCTTATACATGCCAGATAAGGGAAATACGTTCACTGACTCTTGCTCTGCAACGGCTGCCTGTGTCGCCAGCTGCACTCTCGGTGTCTCAGTACAAGGGTCCGGCCCTGGGGTCTTAGCACGCTCACAAATAAAAACTTTTCCGGCTATACAGGTTTCATTAGGATAATCCATCATTGCGCTCTGCGACGGGCGCCTTTGGGGCAAGTTGACTTGTTTGTGTCGCTGTATATATCTCATGACGATCTATGCCTCTTGCTGACACAATCAATGCGTTGACGCCGCACAAAGTGAAGTGCGTTCTTCTCTCTTAAGGCAAAAGACAGCATGTTGATGTTTGTGAAGAGCGAGATTTACACTGTAATACAATGAAAATCAGTATCGCATTTCAGCAGGGCGGACTGGAGTGTAATACTGCTACTGACTAACCGATAGCCTCGCGCTGGGACCATATGGCGTTGAGGCGCGTCCCCTGGGTGGTGGATAGGGGGTCCCTCGTGAGAGGGGTGCACCGAATGAAATAAGGTGCCGTGACTGAGAACCAACATGGTCTAAGGGAAGGTGACCCCGACAGAAAACCCCTGGTCCTCCTAGTAAGGGGGTTGGGCGTGGGGGTAGCTTCCCCACCCTGCAAAAAAGGAAATAGCTACAAAAACGCCGACGAAAAGACTAACAGTAATTCCTTTCCTGGAGGAGGAAGGTTCTTCTACCAGAAGACTTATGACGTCCTGTGGTGAAAGCCGGAAGTCTTCGGAAGCCACAGGACCGAGCCGCCTCTCTCTATCCAGGGACACAACCATGGGCACATGGAAGGCAGGCATTGTCATGGAACCCCCAGGGAAAGAGGAAAAGATTTAGGCCGAGAAACTCCTGGCGTCGAGACCTCCAAGCAGACATCAAGAGACTGGGAACCACCTGGAGTAGAATCGAAGGAGAAGCACAGGACAGGAGTTGCTGGAGGTCTCTCGTCGACGGCCTATATCCGGGTAGGGGCGACAGGCGTAAGTAAGTAAGTACTAACCGATAGCGGTCTGAACTCTGTGGGTGTACAAGTCTTCTCTGATTGGAAGTTGTACGAGAAATAGCGGAACGGTTGTCTTTTTCTGCGAGTGTGTGCGCCTTGCGGCTCTTTGTCGGCGGACTAGCGTGCAATCCTTTTGGATATATACTGTAGACGACATCAACTTTCCTGAGAGGTAAGCGTGTTTTGTTTTGGGTGTGGTTCAGTCGGTTATGCGGAAAGGATATGGGTGTTTATGTTTGAGGGAGAGAGAAATGAAATGACTCAACGAAATGAAATTTTATTTCTCGATGATAAGAGAGAGAGAGAGAAAATGAACTCTTGCCCACACTGGGTGCCAAAGTACTTTGTCCGGAAACGCTTATAGAGGCTGTATAAGGAAACCACACGATGAGGCTCCTCGGCGAGCGCCTTTGGCGGAAGTTGCGGTTTTCGGGCACTCTGTACGTTGGTCTGGTCCTGGCAACTGCAAGCATGCAGCGTTCAAGGGTCTCGGCTGTCTCTTGTCCACACTGGCTGACCTAGACTATTCTGCCAAGACAACACAGGCCACATAAGGAAAAGCTATCGGCTGGCGCTGCGACGGGCGCCTGTGGCGCAAGTTGACTCTTTGTGGGCCAGTACCTACCTTGGGCCCTGGGGACTCGCTGCATCCAGGTTTCAAGTGTCAGGGGTCTCTCTTGCCCACATTGGGTGCCAAAGTACTTTGTCCGGAAACGCTTATAGAGGCTGTATAAGGGAAATCCGTTCACTTTGCCCTTCAACGGCCGCCTGTGTAGTCGCCACTGAGCTGCACTCTTGGTGTCATAGTACAAGGGTCCGCGTCCCGGCCCTGTTTCTTGGCGTGCTCACAAATAAAAGTTTTCCGGTGTATCTTGTCTGTCCACACTGGGTGCACAAGTCCATCTCCATGTCTGGAAAGGCTATACAGGTTTTGTTAGGATAATCCATCATTGCCCCCAGCGACGGGCGCCTCTGGTGCAAATTGTGCAGGTAAACAGGGTGTTGCGACGTAAAACATTAAAAAAAAAAAAAACGCATTAAAACTGCAAGTGAATCGATTTTGGGCAATATTTCACATTTTTCATAATATTCTCAGTTTTCCAATTTTAAAAGTCCAAACTCAATGATAAATTATGGTTACATTAAATCAGCATCTGGTTTCAGTCACATATGGCATGTGGTGCCTCCGACAGGTCAAAGACCACAATTAGCTTCCCCTTCAGTCTCATCTGTTAAAATGCCTTTGCCTTAGTCTGTCCCAGTCATCCCCTTGTTTTTCTATCCCCTAAACAACACTACCTCCCACTTGCTGCACATTTGCCATGCACAAAATAAAATAATAATAATAAGGACATCAGCCGTCTCATTTCCTGGATATGTACATGATTCTGTATCTACCCTAAAACCCAAGCGCAGCCAAAACTGATACACACCTCAAATCACCACCCGCTTGGCAACTCAAACTTGGCCAAAACGAGTCCGATCCAGGTACCAAACATGTCTCTTCTCGTCTATCAAAAAATTTCAAGCAAATTCCAGCATACTGTCATAGTCTGTACAAAATGCCAAAGAAGGCAGAAGATTTCTTATTTTTGTTTAAAAAAAAAAACACACCGGTTCCTCCTACTGCCTGACCTATCTCATTTAAATATGTACCGTCACCGTCAGTGTGAACTCACGTTGGGTACATTTTCCGCGACGGAAAACGGCTCATGTAGTTCTGTTGGGTAGATTTATTTCTATTTTCGGCGGAGATGACCCCATCCGAGTTAGTGTACCTGTCCACGCGCAAGAATGCACAGTCCGCTCTCAATAGATTACCTTATTGTATTTCCTGTAGATATCTGACTCACAAACAAGATAGGTGAGGCTAACGCTGGATAGAACTGCGCTGAGTAATTCCCCTTGGTTTGTGTAGATATCTTAACCTGGTCCTTTGGCTGCCCGGCGGTAGTGGTTTTTCAGTGTCGCGATGGTTCCTGCACGAACCATCCGGCGCGACAAAAACCATTAAAGCCGGGCAGAAAAAGGGTTAAAGGGTGAATAAATAGATCAACAAATATAATAATTATGATCTCCAAATTAATTTTATGAAAAAAATTACCTACCCATATCTAAATTTTTGCTGCACTGATACAAACTTTCCGTAGGCTAGTTTGCTACAGCAAAAATTGATTCTACTTGAATCTTTTTCTTTCCTTAAACGCACCCCCCCCCCCCCCCCCCAAAAAAAAAAAAAAAAAAAAAAAAAAAAAAAAAAAAAAAAAAACCAAAACAACCAAACAAACAAACAAAAAAACAAAACAAAACAAAAACACAACAACAACAAACAAACAAAAACAACAAAAACAACAGCAACAACAACAACAACCGATCATCAGTATCAGTTAAGATCAATAAATACTAGCTGGATGCCGTGAGTACTGTAGGCAAAATGTGAATACTTATGCATTCAGGCCCTACGCTACATTTACTGCTCATCACCATCTATTTCTTCAGTGTAGACGGCCGTAACCCATACCGGTTGTTAGTTACGGAGCCCTTATCACTTCGGCCCGAATACACCACTATGAGTGTGTGAAATAAGTTTGACTGACTAAAATAGCTCAAGGGTAGCCAGAATAGCTTGGCGTCTCAGTCTAGGCGCCAAGCCAGGCTATTCTGGCACACCCTTGAACTAAAGCCACTGGTCAGTATCTGACCCGTAAGTCCTTTTAGCCTCGGTATGATAATAGTATGGGTTAGGCATGCCGTAAAATACGCCGGTCGTGTCTCCGGGAATAAATAATGCGCTAACCGCCTTGAAAACGCCGACTACCGGCGGCCATTCATCTCAGTGCTGCGCGGTATCATATTAATATTACAAGGGATTCACTGACGTCTCGCCGGGTGTACTGCCGGTAAAACTGATCTAAATTCATCAGTTTACTGGCTGACATCAGTTTTACGATATAATTTAATTTAATAGCGCCGAAATACTGAATATAATCCCAACCTGATGAACTTAGAAGTGATTTACTGAGTTTTCATGATGAGGACTGACTGACGGCGGGGTGGAGGGGGTGGGGGCCGGGGGGGGGGGGGGGGAGGGTCACGGAGGGGCGGGAGGGTGGAGTGGGGGAGGGTGGAGGGGGAGCGTGTCTGACATCAGCGGCGTAGAATCGGAATAGGATAGGGCCCTGGCCCCCACCCCCCAATCATTAAAAAAAATACTGAGGGGTTCAGTGGGGGCGGCCAGGTGTGGGGAACTGCCGGGTAAAAACTTGACAAGCGGCGACTATCCGGCCTCGACACTAATCCTGCTTCATCATAAAAACCAAATCATGACGCCATGCCAGATCATCAAAATCATAATCGCAAGATAGTTCAGTTTCTTCTGCAAAAATGTATTCTAGTAATGATTATACAAGTAGTAAATACAAAATAGACACTTCAGAGTTTAATAGTAGTATCATTGACCGCTGAGTCAAGACTGAAAACCGCTGAGTTGAAAAACCGCCGAATCAGTTCCCCCCCCCCCCCCCCCCCCCCGCCCCCCCCCCCCCCCCCCCCAACCCCTTACGTTTTCATCGGTTCCCACGCCATTGAAGCAAACTGACTGACTATTACATTTTTGAGTCCCTCGGCACTAAGAAATTGAGGCGAACGTTGTTGTCATATAAATGAATGCGGCCGAATGGCTCGGGACTTATCTGTCCACTGAGCCACAGGGGATCGCGAATTCCTGAATTTAAACCAATGGAAAATCGGCTCGTTGTTCGGTGCTCTATGAATGTTTAGTGCGTGCCCCAACAACTGCAATGTCGACCGAAAGGAAAAACTTGGGGATGCTGATCATGCCTTGAAATTTTAATACATTTTTGTCTCACAATGTGGCTGTAACGCGGGTATCCACCAACGACACTCATCTAGTCAGTTTTGCTGAAAGTACTGGATGGTAATCCACATTTCTATCGACTACTCGTCCGAACTTTTCGACGGGCAGACTCAAGCATGTAATTGTGAAATGTTTACTAGTTTTTGTTTCGATGAAAATCGACCGATGGTGACTTGAAACTATAAACATGTGACATTTAGAACGCACGAGTCACAGTATCAAGACAAGACTGAGAATTTAGCTGTCAGCGATGGAGAAGAAATCTAGAGTAAAGCGACCACTACGGGTCAAGATCATCAGCATGGGGAACGCAGAGGTTGGCAAAGTAAGTAAAAAGCACGTCCTATTTAAACCTTTTCATCGTGATACACCCATTGCTTGAAATAAATTTGTCTGATAGTTCAGGGGTGGTGTCAGAATAGCTTGGCACCACAGTTGATATATCTCCAAATCTTTAATGTGGCCTTCATAGGACAATAAGCAAATTTTACAAAATCCGCCTCAATATGTACATAAGTAATGGGTTAACACATTCGAGACGTGCTACATTCGATATGCGGCTTGATCCGTTGATGCCACGTATCCGGAAGTGGCATGTCTTGAGTAAGTAACCTCTTCACAACATACATTGAACACAACCCAAGTGCAAAGTTCTTCAACTGGCAAGGCATAGTAACACATGAGCCTCTGCGAACTTTGGGGCTCACACGGATCAAAGCCTTCTGATCGCCAGTGCCTCAAGTAGGAGGCTTATCTTTTTTGATTTCCAATTTGTGATGTCACTATAGCATTGAAGAGATTAAGCAGTTTTCCGAAAATTTCTCCTTCCTTGAAACTTCCCTTGCACCACCCTATTTTTAATAAACTGTGGACATGCAGGCACATCATCTGTATAAGTTTCAACAGCTACTTTCTCAATATTTCAGCGACAGTGAGGAGCATAAACAGCTTTACTAAACAAAAAATGTTATTTTTTGTAACTTTTACATGTTTCAGTTATCATCATCATGTAATTTTTGTTTCAGAGTTGCATCATTAAGCGATATTGTGAGAAACGGTTCGTTAGCAAGTATCTCGCAACTATTGGCATTGATTATGGTGTGACCA
This sequence comes from Semisulcospira habei, assembly GCA_036245525.1. Classification (NCBI taxonomy): domain Eukaryota; kingdom Metazoa; phylum Mollusca; class Gastropoda; family Semisulcospiridae; genus Semisulcospira; species Semisulcospira habei. The sequence goes on along the minus strand of BTPG01000001.1, from coordinate 121,876,080 downwards.
AGTAAGTATAAACATACACTTATTCTGATACAACAAGCCATACAGCAAAACCCGTTTTGAACAACTGCCCTTATTAGACATCACCTGTCATTAAAACCATCTTTTAGTTGGCTATAGACCTAAATGATGGTCTTTAATGACAGATGACAGTTTTTGCCCTTCAAAATTTCACTTTGATAGAACACATCATTTAAGACCATTTGTTTCCCTGTCAGTAAGGTGGCTGCTCAAAACGGGTTCTATAGTACATGCATGAGAGACTGCTGTCTTGGGAGTGGCAATTGTGTTTACATAATTCTTATTCTTAGTCTATTCCTATGCTTGTCCCTTTTGAGCTTCACTACAACAGTAGATAGGCTGGTTGTGATAGATCAGGGGTGGTGCCAGAATAGCTTGGCGCCTGTACGTGCCAAGCTATTATGGCACCACCCTTGAAGTTGAGCCGTCATGGTTGTTCTATTGCCTGAACCATACAAAAGTCTTTTGCAGACAATGACTCTCAAATAGTCATTCAGAAATGAGATGTATGTGAAACTAAAATCCTGGACAAACATGAGATATCGCATGTTTGTCCAAGCTTTTAGTTTCACAAACATGGACATCTGATTTAAGTCACTGTTTGCACCAAAAGACATACAGTTTTGGGCCTACTTCTGACTTAAGGAAACACTGTGACAGTGTTGACTTTTGGAACCAATGTGTTAACAGTAGCGAAAAGTGCAGAATCTGAACAATAAGTGCTCTTAACCCTTTTCATCCTGATACACTTGCGCTTGAAATTAATTTGAGGTTTATAGTTCAACTGAGGCGCCAAGCTATTCTGGCACTACCCTTGAACTCAAATGAGTGATCTATGTCCTGATCTGTAATGTTGCCTTCATAGGACAAGAAGCAAATTTGTTACAAAACCAGCCTCAGGAAGTAATGGGTAAACCTTTGTGCTTGTTTTTACAGAATATTATAATTTGTAATTAATAAGTTGTTAGTGTTTTTCCTGGTTTGTTAAGTTGTACATGTATTTAAACTCTTTGTTATTTAAGTCACTGCAATCTCTTATGTCATAGACCGGTAAATGTTAATCTGTTGTTTTAAAAGTTTGACAGATTTATTGTAGGTTGTTCTAAATGTGTTTATGTTTACAGAGTGTCAGTCCGTGACCGCGATATTAAAGTAAATATCTTTGATATGGCTGGACACCCAATATTCTATGAGGTAAAGTATTTATTGTTGATGCGTTCATTTCTTTCTTGTGTCCATACTTTTTAATGTATACACAGTCTGTTTTTGTCAGTGTATGTCCATGGCTGCATTGCCTACCTAACTGAATTTGTGTGCGCTCATTTTCACTGTATGTATTATGGCCCTTGGTGGAACTTTCTTTGTTTTCACAAGGCATCTGGTGGTTCCGGTGAAAAACGAAAATTCCCTCTGGGACCATGATGTTTATTATATACAGTCTTCTATGTTCAACTTTTGTGATGACTGTTGTTACACATGTGCAACAAAGTTTGCTCTTGAAACCATGTCACTGGTAAAAGCAGATGTACATTAACCCTCCCCCACCCCACCTTCTAACTTCCCTCTCTCCCACCCCCCTACCCCCCTCCCTAACCCCTCTCCCTCCCCACCCTCTCCCCATTCCTAACAAAAGAGAATAGAGGATCAGAAAAGTCTTTGAAACTTTGTAACTCATTCAGCCTGACGCACATATTTCCTAAATATTGGAGGCGTCATCTAATGACTATGCACCAGTTGCAGGAGATGGATCGACCATGATAATTCAAGGGCAGTGCCAGATTAGCTTGACGCCCACAGGCGCCAAGCTAATCTGGCACTACCCTTGAATTATCACGGTCAACCCATCTCCTGCTGTAGGGCATCAGGGCGGAATGAGTTAACCCTACCCCACCCCTCCTAACTTCCCCCTCTCCCTCCCCAACCCCTCTCCCTCCCCACCCCCTCCCCATTCCTAACAAAGGAGAAGAGAAACTGAAAAGTCTTTGAAATTTTTTAATTATGTGAATGTTAAGTTGGTTCTGTTATGCAACATGCAACAAAGGTTGTACCAAGGATATTTACAACAGAGGTAGTATGAACTAGCTATTATCCTTTATTGCTTGAAGAAGATCACGTTAAATTTGTTTATATGGACAGGTACGCAATGAATTTTACCGTGACTCGCAAGGAGCGCTGCTGGTTTTTGATGTCGGCGACCGTGGGAGTTTTGAGTCGCTGGACTCGTGGGTCAATGAGATGCAGACAGAGGTTGGAGACAAGAGCGAATGTGATAACATTGTTGTGTGCGTCTGTGCCAACAAGGTCAGCTTTTTATCTGAATTTATTTATTTGACCCCATCACTAACAGTTGATGCAGATTGTGTTTTTGCAATCTTCGTTAATTCAACGCCCGAAAGCCCCAGATGTTGCAGGAAAATGGATTCAGAGTGGTTTCAAGAAGACTGAAAGAGGCATAGATCCTCATGAGACCCCTGCAGTTGCAGGGGCTCATGAGGATCTATGTCTCTTGCATTTGGATCGTATTCACTTTTTCTCAGTGATAAAATGTTTGGAAAGAAAGATTTTTAGCTTTTGGGGTGTTTGAAAGCAAGAGTGAATGGTGACATCTATGTTGGTGTTTGTGCCCAAAAAGTGAACACATTTATTTTTTGTTACAAAACATGATTTTTAGCTTATAGACAAGTGAATGTGACAGTATTGTCAGAGGTGCCTACCTTACGCGCTAGCTCGTAATTTTACGCATTTTCGGCTCAATTTACGGGAATACGACCAGTCCCTCTAAAATACGCAATTTACGTGAAGGGGGGGGGGGGGGGGGGTGGCTAATTGTGGACTGAAGATCGGCCGTTAGGCTCCCAGCCTCTGGAACCAGAGACTGTCACTAAGCTTTGCACGTGTAGTCCGCTACACACTGACTAGCCAAGGCAGCAAAAATACTCGCACACAGCGCGCCAAGCGTGCACTGCAACACTGAACTCTGACTCGCGGGTAGTAACTAGCGATAGCAGGGGGCTCCACTGCTACAAATGCATGCAACGTGTGCAGAAAGGACTTTTTGTTGCTCACAGTGGTGCGTACAAAAGTATGATATTCAAAGACATTTGGAGTCCGCTGGGCACAAGACCAAGGCAGTAGTACATCCCCAAAAAGCACTTTTTTGTTAACCCTTTCGGCCCGGCAAACCGCTGTACTGGTTGGCGGTCTTTCCGGAAAACCGCTAGAGCGGTGTCGGGTGTTTTATATCGCGCACCCGGTGATAGGCGAGCCTCGCCGCGCGTGTGGTGACCTCCCCCTTCACCCGGCACTGATGCATCATGTTTTATTATTATACTACAGGGTCCTGACAGTGCGTGCGTACTTTTGTACGTGGTACACGGTCAGCTTTGCGGCGCTAGCATGCGTATTACGGTCGAAATGGCGAGTGAATGTGTAGATATTCGGAGTGATAAAATTTTGTATTTGGAGACATGGTTTCAAAAGCAGATCTTTAATATATTTGGACTCGTGTGTCCACCTACCGCGTGGCAGCATAACCACGTGTTGGCAGTGTCAGCTGGAGCGATCGACGGTTGAGGCACTGACAACGGCAATGATGTACAGCTTGATTCTGAAGCTGAAGTATGATTTGGAGGTTCTAATTATATTCCGTTCCTCTGATGCTACACCTTGGTGCACATGCAGGTGACTCTGTGGACACCGACTAGTGACACACATTGGTCACACGTGTAGTACGTGCATCGTCTTTACAACACTGGTACTTCCATCCTATCGTGTATGAGACACACCATCGTTCAATGCCGCTTATTACATGTTGTCTAGACTGTGGATATACCGTACAGTGGAAGGTGTAAACATTGACATCTGGTGACCAGGTATGAAGGAGCCATACAGTGTATCGGCACACTGGAAATCTTACTAACAGCGACCTGTCATGCACGAAAGACATGTTTGGCTCACGTGCGAAGCAAACGTGAGTCTATGTTCTGAGCCAGTGGTCGTCTGTCCGCCGTCGTGCGTGGTAATACAATACAATACAACTTTATTGTCTGTTTGAGTCCAGGCACGACAGAAATTTGCCTTTAACGTTAAACTTTAACGTTGGCATTTTCTCGGAGACTATTGAAGCTACGGTCTTCAAACTTGGCCCAAGGATACTTTGTGGCAAGACCTTTCTAAACATGTCAATTTTAGTGACAGTTTCTCACAAAGGTCAAGGTCACAGGGGATCAGGAAATATATCAAAAATAGCTATTTGGGGACATAATTTCCTTTTCCTCAAATACTAATTCACAACTTCTAACCCAAACTTGGTACGAAGATACCTGATGAAAAGACCTTTATATGCACACTAATTTCGTTGATTCCTCGGAAAAGGCAAGGGTCACAAGAGCTCAAGAAATATGTCCCAAATTACCATATTTTTACCTAAAAAAAAGTTTTTTTTTCGCAAATACTATTCACAACTTCAAATCCAAGCTTGCTACAGCGATACATGATATTGTGTGAATAAAATAGCTAATACAGTAATAGTGTGGATAAATGTCTTTATTTTTAATTTGTTTGCTGTGGTGTATTTTTTTTCGTTGCGTGTTGCGCTGAAATGATTACACAAAATACACATTTTTAAGCAGCCCATTACACAAAATGGTCTAAGAGGGGTAGGCACCTCTGTATTGTTGTATGTGTTTTCGCCAGTTGATCAGTTTGAGTTTGTTTAACTTTTAAGAAGTGTGTGCTGGTCTTTGATATTGGCTTACTAAGGTCCAAAACTACAGACCAGCACAGACCTATAATGAAATCAATTACAGGCCAGCACGTGGAAGAAGGTAACTAGCTTTTTTTTTTTGTTGTAAAACACAGTTTATGCTTTCATATTACTGCTGTCCACTTCTGAGGATACAGTCATTGTGCTGACCTGTTTCAAATTGTCTCTTGCAGATTGACCACAGGCCGCGGGCAGTGGAGGAGGCAGAGGGGAGGCTATGGGCGGACGGTCACAGCTTCCATTACTTTGAGACGTCTGCACAGACTGGGGAGGGCATTAATGACATGTTTCAGGTTTGATTGCTGACTAAATTGTATGTCTTCACTAGAAAGTGATCAACATTGATGATGGACTGAACGCTTTAGTGGTGGGGGGCGTTTGTTTTTTTTTTGTTTTTTTTTTTTTTTTTGGGAGGGGGGGGGTGGGGGGTTAGACCTCTGCCAGTGGTTGAAAGGGGAAATGGGGGATCTGAGCACTTTATGCAGTATAAAAAATGTGAGGTGACAGAAAAGGGCGAATGCAGTTTAACCCCTACCCAGCCAAGAAAAAGTGAATGTGATTCCAACTGCAAAAGGCATACATCCTCATGAGCCCCCGCAACTGCGCGGGCTCATGAGGATCTATACCTCTTGCTGAGACCACTTTGTATCCATGTTTTTTGGATGGTTGTGGCTTTTGGTCGTTTAGTGAACTCAGATTTCAGAAACACAATGTACGTCCGTTGGCAGCTAAGGGATTAAGTTACAAGACAGAAATCCATAAATCCAAATTGTTGCTATTGATGGAAGAAAGGTTTCCATCTATTTAAAAAAAAATTAAACCTTCTGACATTTATTAGCTACAAAAAATAATGTAAATATCAGCTTTTGATAGAAGAAGTAAGAAGAAATTCTTAGAAAATACAGGTCTTTTCGGCACACCATAGGTGTGTAGGTGTCCCCTGGACCCAGGCATACACATTTGTATTTTTACTATCACAACCTTTCACCTGTGCAATGGAATTTCTGCTTTAAAAAAAGAAGAAAAAAACAATAATTTAAAAAAGTCCTCTCGCTGACTTCATCCTGGCTTTAGTTGGCCTGTGCACATGCAGCCATGCATGGGGCAGATAGGCCAGTTAACCCTTATCATTCGGGATACACCAGTGTGTGAAACGAGTTTGACTAAAAATAGTTCAAGGGTAATGCCAGAATAGGTGCCAAGGTATTCTGACACAACCCTTGAACTAAAGCCATTGGTCTATACCTTATCTGTAAGTACTATAATGTAGCTTAGATATATGGCAGTGTACAAATTTGAAGCTTTTAACCTCAGTATGATATGGGTTAAGGCTAGAGTTGGCTAAGCCTACTTTGTTCGCTTTGAAATAACCATGCCATTTTTTTGCTTACTGAACGACAAATAACTTTAGCAGAAATTAACCTTCAGAAGTCAATGTGTAGCATTTATTTTATCAAACATGACTTGTACATAATTTATTTATTTATAGGGAACAACTAAAATATAATTACAATAGCAATAAACCTATCATATAAATAAAATAAATAGTTTGTAATGAGATAAACTACCTGGTGGAATTCCAGCCACATCCACTGTAGCCAATGTTGTTTGCTTCGAAATAACTGTGCCATTTCTCTGCTTTAGCGGAGAAATGGCACAGTTATTTTGCAGCAAACAAAGTATGCTAGAAAACCCACTGGCACTGGCAAAGCAGCAGGCATTGACGGAATCCCGCCAGAGATCTGGAAACATGGAGGCCCAGCACTGCACAACAAGCTCCACGACCTCTTTCTCTGCTGCTGGGAAAAAGGAACACTACCAAAGGATCTCCGTGATGCAGTCATCATCACCCTGTACAAGAACAAAGGAGAGAAGTCTGCCTGCTCTAATTATCGTGGAATTACCCTGCTGTCCATTGCCGGGAAAATTCTCGCAAGGTTGCTCCTGAATCGGCTGGTACCTGCCATCGCTGAAGACCACCTCCCAGAGGGCCAGTGTGGCTTCAGAGCCAACAGGAGTACCACCGACATGGTCTTTATGCTGAGACAGCTTCAGGAGAAGTGCCGTGAGCAGAACAAAGGGCTGTACGTAACGTTTGTCGACCTAACAAAAGCGTTTGACACTGTGAGCAGGCAAGGTATGTGACAGATCCTGGAGCGACTAGGTTGTCCCCCAAAGTTCCTCAACATGATCGTCCAGCTCCACGAGGACCAGCAAGGCCAGGTCAGACTAAACAGTGACCTCTCAGAACCATTCCCCATTCGCAACGGCGTGAAGCAAGGCTGCGTGCTGGCACCGACCCTCTTCACCATCTTCTTCAGCATGATGTTGAAGCAGGCCACAGTGGACCTCGACGATGACGACGCAGTGTACATCAGGTATCGTCTCGATGACAGCCTGTTCAACCTCAGACGACTGCAGGCCCACACGAAAACCCTAGACCAACTGATTCGTGAGCTGCTCTTTGCTGATGACGCTGCCCTCGTTGCACACACAGAGAGAGCCTTGCAGCGCATTACGTCCTGCTTCGCAGATGCCGCCCAGCTCTTTGGACTTGAAATCAGTCTGAAAAAGACAGAGGTCCTTCATCAGCCGGCACCCAAGGAAGAGCATCGCCCTCCCCACATCACCATCGGCGAGTCCGAACTAAAGTCTGTACACCAGTTTACCTACCTTGGCTGCATCATCACGTCAGATGCCAAGCTGGACAAGGAGCTGGACAACAGGCTGGCAAAAGTGAACAGTGCTTTCGGGCGACTATTCAAGCGGGTGTGGCACAATCAACAGCTGAAAAAAGGCACCAAGATCAGCGTGTACAGAGCTGTCGTCCTCACCACCCTGCTGTACGGTTCCGAGTCCTGGGCCCTCTACCGCAACCAACTACGACTCCTCGAATGCTTTCACCAGCGCTGCCTGCGTACCATCCTCAGCATTCACTGGAGTGACTATGTCACCAACGTCGAGGTCCTTGAACAGGCGGAAACTGTGAGCATCGAGGCTTTGCTGCTGCGGACACAGCTTCGCTGGGCGGGGCACGTCTCCAGGATGGAGGATCATCGCCTACCCAAGATCACTCTGTTCGGCGAGCTCGCCACTGGACACCGAGACAGAGGGGCACCAAAGAAGAGATACAAAGACGGTCTCAAGAAGTCACTTAGTACCTGCCAAATCGACCACCGCCAGTGGTCTTCGCTTGCTGCGGACCGTGACACCTGGCGCTCCACCATTCACAAGGCAGCCGTCTCCTTTGAGGACTCTCGCAGAGCTAACCTTAAGGACAAGCGGCTCAGAAGAAAAAACAGAGTTGTCATAACTCAGAACCCTGACCAGACCTTCCCCTGCAGCCACTGCGGTCGAAACCTGCCTGTCCCGGATTGGCCTCCGCAGCCACGAAAATGCCTGCAGACGACGTGGGCAAGCCCTATAGAATCTTCGTTCGCGAAGTCAAGCCAAGATTACTGTGGACAATTACTTGGGTCACATGTTGAGTTTTACAGACCTATAGTCCTTATGGACAGGTCTGCATGGAGACTAGATGTTGGCCAGAGGACCTTTTGCTCAATGGGTATCTACTGGTGTGTTATGGATCTGACCATATTGTATACCATTTTGCAATATTCTGATGGGTAATACTGAGGCTAGCCTGTATTCTTTTCACTGCATTGCTTTTTTGTGCCTTTTAGACGTTGTTCGAAGGTGTGGTTACAACAGTAGAAAATGGTGGGAAAAAGCAACCCTTCCAGACACAGCTGGGCTACACGAAAGAACAGATCGACATCATACAGAGACTCAAGAGCTCCAAAAATGACTATGAACGTCTTGGGTTGATGCCTGGAGCCACCAAGTAAGTTGAACAACTTTGGGGCAAATTCCAGATCTGCTGCAAATCCTCAATTCCTAAATCACATACAAGCACACAGATGAGTCTGAATTGATTTTAAACCCTTCACTGCCAATGGTCACAAATTTAGTTTGTGAATCCTTTATTCATTAACGCCAAAGAGCCCAAGTTTTAGTAGACATTATCTGATACGGTATGAATACCTTTATTGGCCCAAAATGGGAAATTTGTTTGCAGTGGAATTTATAAAACAGATGTAAAAACAAATTTGAACATAAAACAAATAAATGCATTTGACTGACTAGAACACACCAACCTATTACAGCGAGTATATGCACGTATACAACATCACAACCATTATGAAAACAACCTAATGATGAAAGAAACATGATTAGAAGAAAACAATCACAAACACAACTTTAAAAAAATTAGTTTGTGTTGTAACTGCCTTTTCGAAGCATGTTAATTTCTTTGCCTTTCTGGTCTTGATTTCAATATTCATGGATACAAAGTCAGCAAGGGGCATAGATCCTAATGAGCCCCCACTCATGCTGTAAACTGGATCCTGTTCAGTTTTCTCATCAGTTAAGGGGTTTATCAGCTACCCTGTTTATGTATCGTTTATTTGTTTGCTTGTTTGTATGTTGCAGTAAATGTTTGTTTTCATCTATTGGCTTATTTGTTGCTTTTATTTCTTGTTGTGTTGATTGCTTGCTTTGTAAGTCTTGTGACCACCATGTGTAGAATTGTTTGCTCTGTATTCTGTGTCTACATACATAGGAGTTTGGAATGCTTTGCTGCTTCTTTGTATTTTTACACAATGTGTTCATAGGGGATTTCTTTAGCATTTCCGTGCATGTGATACTGTTGTCAAATAGCTACAAAAACGCCGACGAAAAGACTAACAGTAATTCCTTTCCTGGAGGAGGAATGTTCTTCTACTAGAAGACTTATGACGTCCTGTGGTGAAAGCCGGAAGTCTTCGGAAGCCACAGGACCGAGCCGCCTCTCTCTATCCAGGGATACAACCATGGGCACATGGAACGTCAAGACCATGTACCAGAGCGGCAAGGCCACCCAGATAGAAGCGGAAATGCAAAAGTACAACCTTTCCCTGCTAGGCATCAGTGAAGCCAGATGGACGCAGTCTGGCCAGAAAAGGCTGTTAAGTGGGGAGATGATTCTGTATTCAGGTCATGAAGAGGAGAATGCCCCCCATACAGAAGGAGTAGCACTCATGCTGTCACCAGTGGCACAGAGAGCGCTGATGGGCTGGGAACCTCTTGGGCCAAGAATTATAACAGCAGCCTTTAGAACCAAGAAAAAACTCAAGCTGAACGTCATCCAGTGTTATGCGCCCACCAATGACAGTGACGAGGAAGAGAAACAAGAGTTCTACGACCGACTCCAGAGTGCCGTGGACAAATGTGCGGAGCGAGACATCACCATCGTCATGGGCGATTTTAATGCCAAAATAGGGGAGGACAACACCGGATACGAAGAGGTGATGGGGAGACAGGGACTAGGCTCGGAGATGAGTGAGAACGGGGAGAGGTTTGTAGACTTTTGTGCTCTAAACCGACTTGTCATTGGAGGCAGCATCTTCCCACACAGAAGAATACACAAAGCAACTTGGGTCTCACCTGACCATACAACAGAGAACCAAATAGACCATATCTGCATTAGCAAGAAATTTAGAAGATCCCTTCAAGATGTTCGAGTGAGGAGGGGAGCAGATGTCGCCTCAGACCACCATCTGCTTACCTTAAGAATGAAGCTCAAGCTAAAGAAAAGCCGCACAGAGACAACAAGAAGACAGCGCTATAATGTAGGCCTCCTGAGAGAAACTGGAGTTAGAGAAGAGTTCAAACTGGTGCTGTCCAACCGGTTTCAAGCGCTACAGGAGCTAGTAAATGAAGAGGAGGCGGTCACCACAGAGCAGCAGTGGAAGGCAGTTAGAGAGGCGCTGAACTCAACCTGCAAAGACACTGTAGGGTTCAGGAAACACCACCACAAGGACTGGCTGTCGGCACAGACCTTGAAGAAGATAGAAGCGAGGAAGCAGAAGAAAGCAGCGGTAAACAACAGTCGCACGAGAGCAGCCAAAGTAAGGGCACAGGGGGAATACTCGGAAGCCAACCGCGAGGTGAAGAGGAGTATCAGGGCAGACAAGAGGGCCTACACAGACAGCCTGGCAGCAGAGGCAGAAAAGGCAGCAGGCAGCGGCAACATGAAATAGCTCTACGACATTACCAGAAGATTGTCGGGTAAGTATGGCCATACAGAAAGACCAGTAAAAGACAAAGAAGGCAAGCCTATTGCAGACAGAGCAGACCAACTCGACAGATGGGCCGAGTATTTTGAAGAGTTACTGAACAGACCTAGCCCACCCGACCCCCCCGACATCCAGCCGGCAGAGACCGACCTACCCATCAGCTGTGACAGACCCAGCCGGGAAGAGATCAGAAAAGCAGTGGCATTTTTGAAGAATGGCAAAGCAGCAGGGCCAGATGGCATCCCAGCGGAGTCTCTGAAAGCAGACCTAGAGACAACAGTTGAGATGCTGTACCCACTGTTTGGAAAGATCTGGGAAGAGGAGGTGATGCCAGCTGACTGGAAGGAGGGGTACCTAATCAAGCTTCCCAAGAAAGGCGACCTCAGCAAGTGTTCCAACTACAGAGGAATCACCTTGCTGTCAGTACCAAGAAAGGTCTTCAACAGGATCATCCTAGAGAGAATGAAGAGCTCCGTTGACCCCCAGCTGAGAGACCAGCAAGCAGGATTCAGGAAGAACCGATCATGTACAGACCAGATCGCCACTCTCCGCATCATCGTGGAACAGTCTCTGGGGAGTGGAGCTCCCCGCTGTACGTCAACTTTGTGGATTATGAGAAAGCATTTGACAGCGTGGACCGAGAGACTCTGTGGAAACTCCTACGACACTACGGTGTACCCACAAAGCTCGTCCGCCTGATCAAGAGCAGCTATGATGGCATGACATGTCGCGTGATCCACGAAGGGCAGTTCACCAGAGAGCTCCAGGTCAGAACTGGTGTCAGGCAGGGGTGTCTGCTGTCTCCGTTCCTCTTCCTACTGGCCATAGACTGGGTCATGAAGATGACCACAGAGCACAGACGAAGTGGAATACAGTGGACACTGTGGACACAGCTTGACGACCTCGATTTTGCAGACGACTTGGCATTACTGTCCCACACTCATCAACAAATGCAGGACAAGACCACGAGGCTTGCTGACATCTCGTCCCAAGTGGGCCTCACCATTCACAAACAGAAAACAAAGACAATGAGGCTGAACGCAACCAGGGAAGAACCAGTCTTGCTTGCTGGCACCCCGTTGGAGGAGGTGGAGTCCTTCACCTATCTCGGGAGCATCATAGACAAAAAAGGCAGCACTGATGCAGATGTCAGAGCACGAATCGGTAAAGCCAGAGCAGCCTTTCTCCAGTTGAAAAAAGTGTGGAGTTCCAGAGAGCTGTCACAACACACCAAAGTCCGGATTTTCAACTCCAATGTAAAAGCAGTTCTCCTATATGGAGCAGAGACTTGGAGATTGACAAAAACCACAGTCAACAGAGTACAGACCTTCATGAACAGTTGCCTTAGAAGAATTTTGAAAATCCACTGGCCAGAGAAGATCAGCAACGTCAGACTCTGGGAGAGAACAGAGCAGATAACAGCAGAGAATGAAATTGGGCGAAGAAGATGGGGATGGATCGGTCACAGTCTGAGAAAGCCAGCTTCCAGTATCACTAGGCAGGCATTGTCATGGAACCCCCAGGGAAAGAGGAAAAGAGGTAGGCCGAGAAACTCCTGGCGTCGAGACCTCCAAGCAGACATCAAGAGACTGGGAACCACCTGGAGTAGAATCGAAGGAGAAGCACAGGACAGGAGTTGCTAGAGGTCTCTTGTCGACGGCCTATACCCGGGTAGGGGTGACAGGCGTAAGTAAGTAAGTAAGATACTGTTGTCACATATAGTGGTAACAGAGGAAATGGTCTTGCAATGCATGCTGTCATGCTGGCTTTGATTACTCTGTTGATTGCTGCTGATAAATCAACTCTGTATAAATTGACATAACTTACACATGTTTTCTAAGCCACAAACCAACAAACACGTGCAGTTTATGTCATATTCATTAGATTGATGAAAAATTGAGTGCAACATGCTAAAAATTAAATTCCCAACAAATTAACAGCACTTGCTGATAAAAGATAAGTTGAGCACACTTGTGTTGTATTTGTCTTTTCTAGCATGTTTCTTTCTTTGAAATTTCTCCACTAAGAATTTGCTTTCTTTGTGTGCATCAGAAGATAATATTCACCCAAATGGTGCTGGCTCAAAGTGGATGTTTGGATTTTGATAAGGAAATGGTTTCCTGCTCCTCAAACTGTGCACAATGTTAGAACACCACAGTACACATTTGATGTTGATGAGTGTGTCAAAATGGTTGTTGTGATGCGTCTAGTGTGGTAGCGCAGTGGTAGTGCTTGTCACTTCTTGCTCTCAGCTTTCACCGCTGGCTAGCAGTATTGCGAAAGGAGGGCAGAATGCGTCAGTCTCTCTCTGCCAGTACATAGCCTCTCCAACAACAAGCCTCATGTAGTGCCTCCTCGCGGCGACACACGGTAACTGAGCACCTCATGGACTCAGACTGAACTACAGGGGACTCGGAGGAGGTCTGGCCCCCAGACTCGCGGCAAGCAGGCCCACCGGTATGTGGATAGGCCCTGATGCCCGTGAACCTGACTCCCAACTATGGGCAAATAGCCCCACTGCCTTATGCATACCTCGGGAGAGGCAAAGGCTAGGGGAGCAAACACTGACAGAAAACCAACCAGACCAACGAAGTCAGAGTGTCGCTGACTATGCCATCTGGTATTGTGTGGAAACCCGTCAGGGAAACAAGCACACATGCAACCCTCATGGATTATGCCTCAGGTGGATATTAATCTTGACATCTGAGGCAGAAACTCGGGAACGCTGAAGAAGAAAAAGATGTTGATGAATTCACTTGTGACAGAACACGTGATATCACATACAAGTCTTCAAGAAAAGTGGCTGGTAGTCCCTTCTATTTATAGAAGGGACTTTTTAGGACGGGTTGTGGTGGGGCAAATTTAATAGCATGTCATTGATGTCAAAGGCGGGCAGGCCCAATCCTCTGACAACTGAAGTAACAAGATAAAAATTACGTCATGTCTAGTTATGCCAACCTCGCTGCTGAATGTACATTTGGCGCAAAGCGCCCGTATGTGCATATGTGTGTGCGTATGTATGTAAACACGAGAATCTCCGATTGCTGTATGCACAGGCTTGAAACTTGGCGAAATTTTTTCTCTAAGGGGTGGCTAAGAGAACATCCGATCATTTTGTAATGGGATGTCTCCTTGAAGACATAAAAGACAGTTTATAGAAAGTTGGTTGAGCCAGATTAAAGTCCGTAATTTTTGTCATATTTACTTGAAATTTTGGATATAGCTAGTTTGGAGAAAGACATTGGATGAGTTCATTAGCCAGCTTTGTATCTTTTTCAACTTCTTCAGTAAAATTAATTCTTTTCAGAAAAAAATTAAAACAGTATAAAACCTTGACTTCTGAAGAAAGTCAGACAGTAGCGGTGACATAAAAAAGCAACTCCGTCACCACGCAGACATTGACGCAATACTCTAAATATGATGTAATTCTCTGTCTTGCATGCGCTCTCTCTCTCTTGCATGCGCTCTCTCTCTCTCTCTCTCACATACTCATGCACACATCTCCAAGAGGCATAGATCCTCATGCGCCTGAAGGGTGCATGCGGATCTATGCCTTTTGGAGATGTTTTGAGCGCGCGCTCACGCAAGCACACACACACACACATCGACGTGCTTTCAGAAGAGCATGCAGGCGTACTTAGTGTATCATGTAGCTAGATAAAGTCAACCTGATTTCATACAAATTATATAGCAAGACTGAAATCGTACTGTGAAATTCTAGTTTTGTCACCATTTCCTCAAGTCTTGAAGCGAAAGTGAAACTCATATGCTAAACATAAAATTACGTAAAAACCCAAAATACATCATGATAAATGACGTTTGACAAACCAATGACGCGTATGCGCTGTGCCCCTTTTAGAATTCACTGTGGCGCATTAGCATATCTGCTAGGCTTTTTCAAAAGGAGATATTTCAACATCAGAATTAGGTGAAAGACGAAAGGTAGAGATCCTTGACAGCGAGGGCAGCTTGCATATAGAAGGGACTTTGTGGGTTATGGTTCATCTCCATTTTTTCTTTTTTTGCTCACTGTTGTCACTTAAAGTCTCAATCACTCATGACAGGCAATATGATTTTACTGATTTTTTGGGGGGTGCGTTTCAAGATCTTTTATCATACATGATCTAATATGTAGGTTTATGTAGATACAGGTCAGACTTAGTATTATGGGCATCAGTATGCCTTAGTTGGCGTGGACAGTGCCTGTCCGTGTTAAATCTGATTTCGTGATACAGTGATTTAACATGGACAGGCACTTTCCACGCCAGCTAAGACTGATGTCGACCCGAGAACCTTTGTTGTTGTTTTTTTTCCTTCTCAACCGTACATAAATACTGCACCATGTGAACATGAACTTGAATGGCAATAATGCAGTCTGACTTACTGTCTGTCTGTTATCGCTTTATACTGAGGCTAACCTCTACATGTATGCAACTGCGGGTAAATCCTTCAACACATATACTTCCATGGTGTTACTTTCATGATGAGATGGTACAGGGGCAGTTGAGATTGGTTATTGAACTCATCCTAAATCGGAAGTCAGTCAAACAATGCACACAGGTGCATGCTTCGATCTCTGGCTGCTTCCATGCTGCTTCCTCTGCGAGAGACACACATTCTCATGAGCCTTTGCACTAACTGCAGCTGCAGGGGTTTATGACAGTGTACGCCTGTTGCTAGCAAGGAGGTGGCCTCTTTGCTTTCCCAATTTGATGTTACTCATTCAGTATGAACTGTATGACTGAGGATGCATGCAGCAGTGATTGCAGAGAGGAAACAGTCCTTGTTTACTAGCTGCTTGGGGTGGCCTGGCTGTCAAGCAGAAATACCAGTTGTCTTTGACTTGATTTGGTTTATTACAAATTGAAATTCAATTCAAAAAAACTTTATTTATCCCTTGAAGGGCAATTACAGTTTTGTGTGTGTAAGGGGGGGGGGGGGGGGACGCAGTATGAATAAAACTCATTCAATAAACATTAATTAATATCAAGACATTCTAATATCACATTTGTACATGCTATTAATATGCTAAATCTGTAAGACTTATAATACTAAGATTAAGACATATTAACCCTTTGAACCCGGCAAACCGCTGTAGTGGTTGGCGGCCTCGTATACCGTTCAAACCGCTACAGCGGTGTCAGGTGTTTCGTATCGCGCACGCGCGGTGACGCGCGAGCCTCGCTGCGCATGTGGTGACCTCGCCCTTCACACTGACACATCCTGTTTACACTCAGTACATGGCACAAACGTTCGTCTGTGGTATGCGGTCAGTTTTGTGGCGCTAGCACAGGAATTACGGTCGGAATGGCGAGTGGATGTGTAGATATTCGGAGTGATACAATTTTGTGTTTGGAGACATGGTTTCAAAAGCAGATAGCTTTGATGTATTGGGACATGTGTGCCTATCTACCGCGTGGCAGCATAACCACGTGTTGGCAGTGTCACCTGGAGTGATCGCCGTTTGAGGCACTGACAACGGCAATGACTTACAGCTTGGTTCTAATGCTGAATTCGGAGGTTCTAATTGATATTCCGTTTTTTTGATGCCACACCTTGGTGCAACTGTAGGTGATTCTGTGGACACCAACGACACACATTGGTCACATGTGTAGTACGTGTATAGTCTTTACAACACTGGTACTTCCATCCGATCGTGTACGAGACACAACACAGACACACTGATCATCATTCGATGTCGCTTATTACATGTTGTCTAGACCGTTGATATACCTTATCAGTGGCAGGTGTAAACATTGATATCTGGTGACAAGGTAGGGGCCTTACGTTGTATCGGCATGCTGGAAATGCATGGACACGTATGTGTCACACTAACAGACACCCTATTTAGTGATGCATGTTAAGTACCAGCGACCTGTCATGCACGAAAGACTTTTTTTTTCAAGTTTATTGTCACCTGTCACTATTTTTGTCACCAGGCAATACGACACATGTGACACAGTGTGGTCAAATCCATAAAACGGTAGTCCATCCAATGGCAAATCTGTACATATATACCTTTATGGGGATATCTTTGTAAGGTATTATTTACAAATATTTTACAGTGCACACCCATTTTCAACATAAATTTCTCAAATAAAGTCAGGGCTGAAAGGTATATAGACTTCTTATTTACTCAGGGATGAAAGGGTTGAAACTCTAAACACAAAAACATTAATAAATATTATTCAATACTAAAACATTGTAAATTCTGTGAAGTTCACACAAACTTAACTAATACAATTACTAAAACTTTATAAAAACTTAAACAGCATTATTAACAACATTAAAAATAAATAAATAATTAAAATAAAATAAATAGATATAAGTAGTTTTATCAGATATCATCCAACACATTTACGTCTTACTTTCCACTTACACCCTCAACTCCCGTCCAAACAAATAGAGCTCATCCTTGAGGTAAAAACTTAACCCTTTGCATGTCACTAGCAGTTTTAGTCGTGATTGAATCATCACGACTAAAACTGCTACCGACATGCAAAGGGTTAAGACGAGAGCACTGAGGCCAGTAGGGGGCTGTGGCTTTTTATGCTCAGACAGCATGTGGAAGAAAGTTACCTTTCACTCATTGCCTGTTCTTTTAGCATAATTGCTGTTGATTTTATGAAAGAATTTATTTTTCTTCTTTGAGATTGTTTCTTATCTCATGCCTCACTTCTGAATGTGTGCAGGGATGATGTGAACAAGGCCTACCGTCGCCTGGCTGTCCTTCTTCACCCAGACAAGAACGTCGCTCCGGGCAGTGAAGAGGCCTTCAAACTTTTAGTGTCGGCACGCACAGCTCTACTCAAACGCTGCAGTTGATGCTAGGCCCAGGGTAGATGAACAAGCCCAGTAAGCAAAAGGTCATCGGGTCGACATCTGTCCGATGACCTTTTGTGGACTGGGAACCCTCTTAGTGCGTATGTGGTTGCAGTGTGTTAAGGTTGTGTCCCGTTTGGTTGTTTGAAGGATTATGGTGAAGTGAGAATTTAAGGGAGCCCCTTTAGCAGTTAAGTTTTCTCCCTTTGATGTATTGAGTGTTTTTCATATTCAGGTTATGCCCCTTTAGTTGCAAAGCTATGCTCTTTGGTGAATTGAGGTGAAGAGTGAATTTCCTGTTCAGGTGACTAGGGTATGTCTCTTTTGTGAATTATGTCCCTTGTGCATGCAACTTTGGGAAATGTAAACTGTACCATTGACAACATGCACAAAGAGGTTGTTAACCCTTCAGCTGTCATCAGCGGTGTTTGTCAAGATGATTCCTTTACCCAGACAAAAAGTACTAATGACAGCCAATGGGTAAAGGCCATGCCCTGTTAGGGTGGTGAAAGAAAAGAGATTTTCCATCCACCTCAGTTTTCCAACATAGAAAACCGTGTACCTCCTTTTGTGATGTTGGTAACAGGATGACGTTTTCCATCTGTCCCACTTTGTATACCCCATTTTCCTTCCCTGCCCCATTTGAGGTATTGTGCCTCCTGCTGTGATGCTTGTGAAAGGATAACATTTGCCATCTAATCTAATTTTTTTCCACTCATCACTGTTGTGAGGGTGAAGAATGACTTTTATCTGTCTGTCCAACTTTTCACTGGTTAACCCCAAGACTGCTGAGGAACACAATCCAGCTGCAAGAGACACAGATCTTCATGAGTTCCCACATTTGTGGGGGCTCATGAGGATCTATGCCTCTGCCTGAGACCACTTTGAATCCATGTTCTTGGGACATCTAGGACTGTTTGGCATGAAACAAAGATTTTAAAAGCAAACTCTGCATCAGCTGTTAGTGAAAGGGTTAATGGTTGCGTCCCATCATATTTTGGGTGCATTATAATTTTGCCGTCCAACATTTTTCTTACCCCATCAGTATTGAAGCTTTCCACATTTGACTTCATTTGTACTCAATGTGCTTAACCCCTTTGTGCATGCAGTCACTTATACTGTAAACAGTACTGGTGGCTTCATGCACAAAAGGGTTAAAATAAATACTTGTACTACCAGTACCTAACCCATAAAGACCTGACATGCTGTGACAAAATGTGAATCAACCATGATAGTTAAAGAGTGGTGTCAGAATAGCTTGGCATCTTTAGATGCCAAGCTATTCCGACACCACCCTTGAACTATCATGGTTGATCTATCTAAATAACTGTGGCACTGACCTCAAAGGATTACTGCATGTATAATTGATAGTTTCTACCTCAGCATGTAATGAGTGAAACAGACCAGAAATTCTGAGACTGAAACTATTGGAAAGTTATCACCTTAGGTAGTGGTCTCCATTTCACAGGGTTATCTGGTCTCTCTACACATGTTTATCTAAGTCACAGTAAGAAAACAATGGAACTTAAAATTGGTGGTCCTCTTAGACAGGTGGTTGCCTGATACAGGTGGTTGCTGTGACATGTTTGAAAGCACAATTAAAATGAGTAAAAGGTTGTCACTGTTACAGCAATAAAAATCTTTGTGTATTTAGGGTGGACTTTTCTTCTTCAAATTATTTTCATGTTATGGTGTGATCGGGTGCTAGTCAGACATGGTGAACGACTATTTTAGAAGAGTGGATTTGTTGCATGCTTATGTACTGTTTTCTTTGACTGCACGTAACTCCTTTGTGCTTGCAGCCACCGGTACAGTACACAGTACAGGTAGCTGCATGAACAAGGGGTTAAACGTTTTTTTGCATGATAATATATGCACAGATCATTCTCATCACATTGTAGTATTTCAGACCCATAAGGTCAATATATGCACAGATCATTCTCATCACATTGTAGTATTTCAGAGCCATAAGGTCCGGCTTCTTTACTGTCGATCACATTATTGGAATGTTGAATTTACACAGACTTTTGAAGAAAATCCACAGGATAAGCAAAAGTTCTTCAGGCCGAAGACGACCTTAGCTGGCCTGCGCACGACTTGGGCATCCCCACGGGAGCCAGAGACTTTTGCGCATTATATCCAGTACCGCAGTTTACCAGAGCACAAAATATTTATGTTGACCTGTATTGAATTAGCCGATTGCAAGTCTTTTGACAGCTCTCTGTTTGAATTGCTGTGCTTGTCACTTGTATTCATTCATCTGAAATCAGTTTGGATTTGTTGTAAATGTGAGAAGTAAATGAGAAGGTGTTTAAGAAGATTTTCAAACCTATTTTTGTAAGATATGTATTACAATTTGTTTTGTAGATTGTTTTCTTTTTGTTTCTTGTGTGTGCATGCTTGCATGTGTGTGTGTGGGCATGTGCTTACACTTGTATTTGTGTGCTTTTGCGTGTGAGGAAGACTTATTTAAAAAAGACTTAAGTATGCTAAAAGAAATGGTTCTGTCCATTTTTTTGTGATCCTTCAGAATTTTATTTGCCATGTTGTGCACTACTGTTTAGTTTTATATGTTTACATTTCCTCGCATAAAGTTTAACTTTTTCCCCCTAATTCTTAGCAATATGAACTTACAACTTCTCTGTGATACTGGTCACATTTGTACTCATACTTTGAATGAAATAAAATTGCGTGCAACTGTTACTTTTAGTATTGTTTCTCTGTTATAATTTGTTTATAATCATTTCAACCTCAAGCAATACAAAAATTAAAAAAAAAGAAATGCCTATCTTCAAAAAGTGCAAATTTTCTATCACTAATTTTTGTTCATTTTTGTTTTGTTTTGTGGCCAATATAATTCATTGTTGGCAGGCAGCATTTTGTCTCTGTGAGAATTATAGCTTGTCCTTTTCAACAGACTTAATTTACTTTTGGGTGTTACATTTTTTATTCTCACTTTCCTTTAATGCAGACTGCATGTAGAATGTTCAAAAGTGCATGCACTGACTAAGTAAGTTCACATTTCTTTTGTCTTGCCAATGATGAACTCCATTTGGGTGTCTCTCACATTCTCCAAAAAACATATTTCCAAGCTCTCTGATGAGCACAATGTAGGTCTTGAGACCACACTTTCATAGTTTATCTCTTGGCTCTTTTTCACATGCATGCACAGACAAGAAACAAAACCAAGCAAAACTGTTGTGAGAGAGGTATGAACAATTTTTATTAATTACACTGCGCTTATCTACAGTTTGTGAAGCTTGAGAAAATTTCTCAGCTCACAAAATGTCAAGAGTTATGTAAAGAGCTGCAGACTTTTTCAGGTGATCTGTATGTGCTACACTCTGCATCAACTGAACAAGTTAACTCAAGTTAGCAAGAGGCACAGGTTCTCATGGGAATCATGCCTCTTGCAAATATTGAATGTGAACCCTGTGCTTTCAGTACAAGGGTACTCCACCTTGCGCTAACATTTAAGTCATTGAGCCCTGAAAGCAAAATTTTCAACAGCTGATTTTAAAACCAAAGACTACAGCTCAGGAGACAGACTGACCATGGTAGTTCAAGTGTGGTGCCATTATAGCTTGGTGCCTAATACTAGTGTTTCATGGCTTTGTGGGCTTTAAAGGATGGGGAAAAAAACCAATACATACGCACTGAATACAAAAGTTTACAATGCCAAAATATTAGTACTTTTTAAAATGGATACAAAAAAGACTATCTAAAACTATTTTAGAACATAGTACTTATAAATGTACTCACACCCACAGGTGAAGAGGTCTACTTTAATTTCTGGCAAGAATATGTTGAAGTACAGAAGATATACTTGTATATATGATTTTCCCAATGAGTGATTCTGAGCTGTGACTGCCATGATCTCTTCAATCTGCCTCCATCTCTTAGGTGTGTTACTCACAGGTCTTGACTCGTGTGAAAGTAATTTCAATATAATCAATGACATTCATGTAATATAAATGGGCCACAGATGTACATGCACAGTAAATCTGCTTCATTGCACACACTGTTTCATATGCTCAGCAAAACAGCTTATGATTGGTACACCCACTGACAGCCAAAATATACATGAAGTTCTGTACACACTGTTTAACTAAAAATGCAAGACATCACACACATTGTTAAAGTTTTGGCAGTTCTCGCAAAGTATATTCTGGCAAACTTCCGCATATCTTGAACATCTGGCGCAGAACCTGAGTGACAACCTTTACGAGAGATTACCTGTCATTAAAGAGCAGCATTTAGTTGGTTGTAACCACCTAAATAATGGTCTTAAATGACGTGACAATTTTTTGCCCTTCTAGACTTCTCTGTCTTTAAAGACCATTTTTGTCTTGCAAAAAGGTTCTGGTTGCTCAAGACTCATTCTACAGTACAATGTATTGAAGCAAAATAATACTGAGGCTGACATGTACGTGCATGTTACAGATGGTGTTCACATAAATTAAGCAGGTACATACATGTTTACTTGGATATATAATGTTAAAAATTGTTTGGAACATGCATACTTACATGTGTTTATGAAAATAACCATTTTTTAATTACAATTTTAGCCCTTTGCGTGTCAATAGCAGTTTTTGCTGTGATCATTCCATTAGGAATCATCGCAACAGAACCACTGCTGACGTGCAATGCAGATTTCACATCTATTCTGTACATAGACCACAACTACATTTGCTAATTTATCTTAGTGTGTATAAGAACATTTGCTGTAATGTACTTCAATGTGTTTCATGTTACAATGGACACTGCATATCTTATGGCTATACACAGTTACAAAGTTTGAGCAAAGATCTCTCACTAAAGATATAAGTATAGTTTTATATGCAAATATTCATAGCCAGCAGTATATGCACTAAATAAATTGTTAAAATGTTAGTTTTACAATACACTGCGTATTTTCAAAGTAAACTTTCCGACCCAAACATTCACATATAGTGTGGTAAAAACTCTCAAGAAACTGACAAAATTTCAAAATTGTTTTAAAACAAAATAATATATATTTATTTGAGAAATTATAAATCTCTTCATGTATGCAGCCACTGACACCTTGAAAGATGTACCAGTGGCTGTATGCATAAGAGGGTTAAAATTAATATTCATAATGTCCTTTTTCATTCATGTAAAAGGCATCATAACAAAACAAGGTGATTTCACAAAGAGTCATCCTTACTAATATATATACACACATTTAGTTCTCCCTCTTGGGCATGCAGCTGCTGGTAGTGTAAACAGTACTAGTGGCTATATGCACAAAGGGATCATTAATAAACTACAGAAAAACGAGTATTATCTTTTAGCACCAAAATATTGTACAATTATGCAGCATGAAATGCACATTTTAGAAGATTGCAAGCTCAGCTGACCCAGATGAGAGGGAAGGGCATGTTATTCTTGCATGATTTACTTTAATTTTCTTTTCTTCACCCCTACAAGATGAAACACCTTGAGTCTGGATGAAAACAGTCTGTGACAGTTATGCTGCAGGAAGAGAAAAGCAGACGCAATATAAAAAAAAGTACAGTATCCATGTATCTGGTAATTGCAAAACATTAATGGCAGAATTAGGTGCTGATCTGTGATTTTAGACCTTATGTCTCTCTGCTGTAAGGTCAAAAAATCGAAGATCAGCACACACACATGGAGAACACAGGTATGTGTACAACCTGGGAAAATAAAAATAATAAACAACCATACAACAGGCTAATATGTATAAACAAATAAAATGCACGTCACTACACTGAACACAAAACAAAAATTTCATAAAATCAACAAAGGAATGATAGAACGAGATTTAAAGATCATACAAAGCAAACTGGGTGAGAACAAAACTGTTTGTTTATTTTTATATTTTGTTAATGCTATAAACCCACAAAAAATTATGATCAGACATTTAACTACAAAAAAGCTAACACCAGACCTTTACCAGTGACAACACAAAGTTAAGACCAGACATGTAACTTAAAAAAAACAAAAACATAATAAATGTTAATGCCAGACCCTTAACCTGTCTATGCCCTATGCATGTACTTAAGCTGAAACGCAATAAGCATGGCAATGACACTGACAGAAATGTATATTAACGATACGTCTTTAGCTCATTGTGCCCGATGTACGAAATACCCACATTTTGGAGTTATCCTGTGAGGACTGCTTTACAATTCAATCGATCATGATAGCTCAAGGGTGGTGGCAGAATAGCGTGGCGCCTATAGGCGCCAAGCTATTCTGCCACCACCCTTGAACTATCATGGTCGAGCCATATCTTGCTGTGGTGTGTCGCGGGCAGAATGAGTTAAATATACCTGTATGTAATTCCACCCTATCTTCAAGTCTCCTCCTTCCTTTCTTTTCAAAAATCATAATAATAATAATAATAATAATAATAATAATAATAATAGGCATGTAACAATTACCACTCTCATAATTTCAATAAATCTGACACTAAAAAAAAAAGAAGAAAAGATCAGAAACTTTCAGACTGGATCACTTCAGATATCAAAAGAAACTCACCAGACGCGTGAGACACTCTCGAGGTTGAACTCGGGGCCACAGCCAACTTCTCAGTGAGCAAAAGATCCTAAGGCTGGCACCAGCTACAGTTGGCCCGCGCAAAACCGCTCGCGTGCTGACCTGAATACTTTGCCTGCGTTCGCTCAATAAAGGCAGACCTTCAGAATACCGAATAGTCGGGAAGTTAACCGCGCTGCGAGGCGCCTGCTCGCTTGCTGCGTTGCCTTCAAATAATACTGGAATCATAACCAATTTAGCCCTGACGCACTGCAACAGGAGATGGATCAACCATGATAATTAAAGGGTAGGCCGTACTAGATAATCTCGGCGCCATCAGGACATCTGGCGCCAAGTTGTGCTGAAGTGGTTGTTGCTGTTCTTCTTCTTGTAGTTCTTATTTTATTGTTAACCTTTTGACTAGTTTGACACCGATTCAGTTGTAGGTGACTAGCATCCAGGGAAAAAAAGACGGGCTTGTTCGATAGCATGTCCGTTGAAAGGTCCTGGTAAATCAAAGTGGCACAGTTGCAGTGCGCCTGAATTGATCAGTGTTGAGATCGTACTCCATAAGCAATAGATGTCCCTGTCCCCCATAACCCGCCCGTCAGGGCCGTCCATTATCACTTCGGTGGCGTGGATGTTAACCCCAAACTAACCAACCAAACTAGGTGACTAGCAGGGGCATCAACCCATTAAATCACTCCTGAGGCCGAAAATTTTCAAATGTGTGTATTGTCCTGTTAAGGCATTCAAGATCAGGAAACAGATCAACAATAAATTATTTCAGTTCAAGGGTGGCGCCAGAACAGCTTGGCGTCTCCGACTGGGCGCCAAGCTATTCTGACACTACCCTTGCACTATCTTAGTCAAATTTATTTAGCGCAACAGTATCATATCAGGTTGGAAAAGGTTAACAACACATCGAGCCCTATCCCCAAAATCGGGCAGTGGAGGTTAGTTGGCTGTGCCCTAGAGTCTCAGAAACGAACTGCTATCAAATTAAAACGGATGTCGACGGCTAGACTTTACGAGTATCGGGCCCTTCCCTCGCACGCGTATACGATGGCGCTGATGAGAGCCAGACCGGAAGCGACGCAGGCCAACCAGAAGGACCAGGAGAAGGTGTAGGTCGGCGTGTCAAGGTCTATGCCCATCTTCTCATTAGCGCAGATCCCGAACACGACCACCGCCGCTCCTACGACCAGGACTGAAAGAAAAAAGACAAGAGGACGATTGAAAGAAAGTGGAGACGTTGTGGAGATCGTTTAACAAGCCTAGCGGCCGTAAGGCCTAAAATCACAGACCAGCACACAAATTGTCAATGAGTTATCCACGTCAGTTCTCATTAGTTACTCGTTTTTAATCTTAATTCATATTATATTATATTATATCATACATTTAATTAGTTAATTAGATTTGAATAATAATAATGATAACAAGATGAGGATTTTATCCCAAAGTCTACCATATTGTTTGGAGCTCACATGAGTTTTTCTTTTAGGAACATTCAGAGTTGTTCATATTATTTTTAAGCTTATCCTTATGATCCAGCTCCCTCCTCTGTAAGGCAACCTCTGCTAAACACACGCCGGCGCACACAAATAAAGACGGACACACGGCGCTTCTCGCCATTAGTACGCTCTGTGGGCTCGTGCAGCGACAGGAATTCTGTGGAAGAATAGCGCGAGCAGCAAAATGGCGTCACTATAAGCTTGACGTCATGCCATCGCTAGTCTCACATCACTCATCCGAAAGGAATGCAGCCTCTTCCAGGGCTGACTGTTTTGTTATACACAGCCTCTTCCAGGGCTGACTGTTTGATGGGGATATATAGTGGCCGGATCCAAAACTTGCAAAAATAAATAAATTATTAGTCAAAATGTTGAAGAGGTACAAAGCTGGATTACGAACTCATTTAAATTCTATAACCAAGCTACCTATATATAAAATTCCAAGTGAATAGAACGAAAATTACGGACTCACATGTGTCAACCGATTTTATATCCACGGCAATTTTTCTCTTGAACGAGTCATTTAATTTGAATATACTCGGAGACTGACCGAAATACCGTGGCATCTCGATCAAAGCATTTCCTAACGTTTCAGGCCTGTACTTACAGAAACGCCGGAGTTGACACATGTCTACACACACACACACGCACACACACACACACACACACACACACACACACACACACACACACACACACACACACACACACACACATACGCGCGCGCGGCGCTTCCGGCGCCAAATGTACGTTCACGTTGACAGCGCGGTTAGCGTAGCTTGGCATTAAGTAAATTTTATCTTGCTACTTTACTGTCAGAGTTGTGATGTGTGCCCGCCTATGTTCGTTATTTGAAGGCTACGGAACGTGCTCCGCTCAGCCCCATCATAAAGTCTACCGTATTTTCACTACGGTAGACAATAAAAGAGAGATAAAAGACGAGAAATACTAAGACGAGAGGAAATATGGACTGGATGTTTGAATTCAGACCAAAAAAGGTGACTGTCAAGATTGTAAAATACAAATAAATCATCAAGAAAGAAAGAAACACGCTTGAAAAGGCATGTTTCTCTCTTTGTTTGGATTTGTTCACTTGATGATGATATTACTCACAGCCCATCAGCAGCAGGCCGGCCACAGCGTGACTGGCGTTACAACACTTGGAGTCGCAACATAGCGCAACGGTGGCCACCAGCAAGGCAAACAGACACACCGCCAGTCCGCAGCACATCAAGCCCTGAGTGGCCAGCCACCATGCTGCAACACACAGTTGAAAAACAAACAAACAATTATATCATTGATTACTGAATGTAGAACGCCAAGAAGAAGAAAACAAAACAAAACAAAAAACAAACAAAAAAACCAGCAAAGATCAATCTGTTCACTGCTAATTGAAGCTGACATGTAATCTTTGTAATTCAATGTCAATGAGGCGCCTCATCAAGAAGCTCGTCCTCATGCGCCCCCGCAACTGTTCCTTAACTCATTCTACCCCAAGACCGAAATCTCCAAATTTTCTCGTTGTTCTCTGAAGACTGCATTGCAGTGCAGGACACATATCGACCATGATAGTTCAAGGGTGATGCCAGAATAGCTTGGCGCCCATAGGCGCCAAGCTATTCTGGCATCACCCTTGAACTATATGGGCGCCAAGCTATTCTGGCATCACCCTTGAACTATCATGGTCGATTCTTATCTTGCTGTGGTGGGTCTGGGGTACAATGTGTTCCATTTTTCTCGGCAGTAACGAGATCAATGAAAATCTGAAGAAAGAAGAAATGCTAATAACCCAATGGTCAACAAATACCCATCCTTCTAAAACAGGGCCATCACCCCTTCTTCATATGAGCGATGACCCTCTTTTAACAGGATGCAACAACACTGACCAATCACCTGCTTTGAAACAAATGCAGAACTGGGGGGGGGGGGGGGGGGGGGGGGGAATGCAATGGAACAATCTGAGCATCGTTTCTCTTATAACTCTGAAAAACCGTGGCACATTAGAACAAGATTCGGATTTGCAGGAATACAGACTTTCTGATTCTGTATGAGACATGACAGAAGCAACACTGTGGCTCGGAACCACAGATTAAAGTATCATTACGCTTTAAATTTAAGACATATTTCAGCACCATGTTTTGCCTCGTCGATAATGAACATAATGAACTTCTAACAGCAGTTTGAACACGCAGCAAAAACACACGCGCAATCGCACTTACTTATTCTGCGCTGCAGTTAGCGTGTCAGTCTAGTTTTAGCAGTTTCTCGTAAGGAAAGCGTTGTATTTCTAGAACGATGTGGAGTCATTGCCAGGTTACTTGATATAAAGACGACATGTGCTGAACTAGATTCTCCTGTGTCTAAATGAACCAAAACTAGACCTGTGTGTAGCGTTCCTTAACCATCTGTTACAACAACAACAAAAAGTGCATTGAACAGCTACAGCGGTAGTGGGCATTATAATTACTTAGGATATTGTTGTATCGCACGGCCTTCTTCAGTATACTGAACTGAAAATAGGCCGAAGAAGGCTGTGGAATCCCAGTAAGTGAATCTTTAGTTCCGAGTTAGAATGTTGATTTTGTCAAGATTTGGATCGACCTTAATAGTTGAAGGCCCACTACCGCCGTGACTATTCAAAGGTACACTTCTGCAACAGATGGTTACGAAACACTACACCCAAGACAAGTTATGGTTCATTTAGACACAGAACAATCCAGTTCAGCACACTCCGTTCTATAAATACAACGCTATCAGTACGCGAAACAGCTAAAAATAGATTGACACGCTAACGGCTGCGCAGAATTTAAAAAAAAAGTGCGATTAAGCGTGTGCTTTTTCTGCGTGTCCAAACTGCCATAGAAGCTCATTAGGTGTGTCGACAAGGCAAAACAAACACAAATAGTGCTGCAATTTGTCTTCAGTTTTGATGCCTAATGGCACGTTAAAGAGCGGTTTAGGCAACTGTCGACTTTGGGTTGTTAACCCTTTTAGCCCCAATGTTCAGGCGCCAAGCTAATCTGGCACTACCCTTGAATTATCATGGTCAAGCCACCTCCAACGGTAGGGATCCGGGGCTAAAAGGGTTAATGACAACGGACACATTTTTGCCATTCATGACTTGTCTTGAGCGAGCGACTGTCTTTTAAGACCACGTCCTTTCTTCCCCAGAAACAGGTTCCACTGTATGTCAGACATTGACCAAGCCCCCGACTCCCTGGCGGCGGGAAAATCACATAGAAAAACTGAAGATAAACGAGAATACATCAAGCAAATGGGAGCGCGCGAAAGGTGGTCCCAAGGAAAGGACGTAGAAAATGGAATATGGAAATTGCTTCATCATCGGCGTCTCTCACAGGATTAGGAAACCGACGACGACAAAGATCGACGACAAAGATCGGAAACTGTCAAGGGCACATCACTCTTGGATTTTCTCGCCCCTGTGTGTTACCTAGTACTATTTATCTGCGAGAGGCGTGGGTCCTCATAAGCCCCCGCAGATGCGGGGGCTTATGAGGAACCATGGGTCTCTTGCTAACTCTGTGTTCCCCAAGCTGAGAAAGGCCTCGCGGCGTTCCGGCGAAGATGATAGATCCGAATTGTGTTTCTGTCGAGGATCCCGTGGGTTTTTCCTCTGTCGCCCAAACGCCCGTCTCCACGCCGGAGACCTAAATAAACCTGACCCTTGACAGCAACAGGCACACAAACTAATGAGCTCCCGTTGAGCTGCATTTATCGGGCGTCATGGAGATCTTTTCTTCTGACGGATGGAAGTATTCCAAAGAGTCTTCGCAAGTCATAAACAGCCTACCGGCGCCCGTCTTGATTTTTATCCGAGGAACACATATACATGGGATATGGTCCGTTCAGCAACACGCAAGGAATCATGAGGAACGGCTATGCCTCTCGCACATCAAGGAATCCCAAGGGTTTTTTTTTTCCAGGTCGCCGGCTGTCTCCCGGTCCCCTTTTGAGTCAGGACCGATTTAGGATTCCGCCTGTCCCCAACAAATTGGGATCAATAATGAGGTTGCTGTGCGCAAGCACCATTCTCAAACGGATATAATGCGCCATAATGCCCCATAACGCATCACGTGGAACATTTCAGAACCGAATTCAGAAAACTGTATTGTCCCATATCACGTTGGTTTTTAATCCACCTTTGAACCGAGATATAGGCACAAAGTTTTTGGCAATTTCTCCGCAAAGAAACACTGTTCTGTATCACTTTAAGAACAAATATAATTTAGTGCCAATTGACCTAATATGGCATATTTTTTTTACTGAACTAATATGATTTGTCAATGTTGCTCTACAGTCGTGAAAATTTGGTGAAAAGACAACAACAAGCCATATTCAATAAGCTATATACAGCCCCGGCAGATTTCAATATTGAGGTCAAGCATGAAGAATTCATGTATGCCTGCGCGGTTTTAGGTTTGAAAACTGAAACTGACACGTTGTCCGAGTTTCTTAAAAGTAAAGCGTCAACTGTCACTGAATGATATCCGTTCTAAAATAGAAAAGTGGCTCTTTGCGAAGATATTTGGGGGAAAAAAAGGGTGTGCGCTCCGCCGATGTCAAACGATCTATGCATTATAACAAAATGATGTCTCCCATTTTCCAGAAGTCACTTGACGTTCCATATGCACCTGCACTCTTCCCCATTCACACACGCAGCACATACACTCACACACACGGCTTCCCAGCCTGACGCAGATTCAGCCTATGAGCAAAATGCGTTTCTGTACGAATCTTCCTCCTCTGGAAAATGTACTGCTGGTACACGTGGTGCATCTTGCGCTACTGCATGTGCTAAACTGTGTTATTACACCGAGCCCTGAGCTCGAAATTCACAAATTTGGGAAATGACCTCTAAAGACTACATTACAGTTCAGGAGACGTATAGACCGCGAAAGTTCAAGGGTAGTGCCGGAATAGCTTGGCGCCTTAAGGCGCCAAGCTATTCCGACACTACCCTTGAACTATGAATGCACCAAAATTCTAGCACCCAACTGAACAATCAGTTACCATGGTTTATCCATGTTTTTTTTTTTTTTTTTTTTTTTTTTTTTTTTTTTTTTTTTTTTGCGGTAGTGTGGCAGAGCTGACTGGATTAAAACATTTTGTCTTAAATTGCGGTCTGAAGACGGATGCCGGATTGCGTCAACTCGCCAGTGAAACATGTAACCATCGCAACATGCCCGCAACTCAGATTAAGATGGGATTCAGTAACTCTGTAAGCTGACACACCGACAAGACAGGACAGCACAAAACGAACAACAAACCCAACAAGCCACTCGTTTGAACCAGGGACACTACAAAAAAAGTAATGTTCCTAGTTTGAGCATCTGAACTGGTTGGGATATAGGGCTCGGGAAGTTCCCCGCGTTGCCGCTAGGGAGCGTCGGCTGCCGCGCCGCCATCTTGAGAGGACACGCTCACTTAAGATATTAGCGAAGTAGTGTTTCAACACGTTTTTCTTCATGTTTCTTCCTCTTTGGTAACAAACAAAAACAGGTTCTGATTACAGGGACGTAGCGGGCATGAGAAAAGTAGTCCGGCGGTTTCAGAAAGTCGGAAATTTTTTAGGGACGATGGCGACCAGACGCTTATTTATTGATACTAAAATGTTAACTCTATTTTAAAGAAACAACATTCACATCCAAAGACAGACTTACCTATGACGGCTGGCTTGGAATGAAGAATTTGAAAATGTCACAATTGTTTAAATCCTTCATGTGGTCATGGGGAAACCAATCAATTAATAAAGAAACTCGCCTTTCTGTATTTAGAAGATTACAACATATCAGAGTTGAAGATCGTTAGTTGTAGATGAGACTTGCGAAACAAACAAAAAAAAAAGAGATATAATCCATGAAGAAATGTTCATCACAAAAGCTTTGCATCTCCTGAATCAACTTAGACAGCAGACGTTTGTGTTGCACGGGATTTTTGAAGCACATTGGTTCTTAATAATAATAATAATGGCTACTTATATAGCGCTTATACTAAAATAGGCTCTTAGCGCTTTACAAATAAAGAGTGGGAGTGGAGGGGGTCATAAAGCCAGAGGAACAAAGGATTCTGCAATACACAAGCACGCACACAGACAAACACACATGTACATAACGGCCACTGACGAAGAACTGCGCGCGAGCTACATTGGGGTATCGAACAGGTGGGTCTTAAGGGCAGATTTAAAGGCAGTGAATGAGGGAGAATGTCTAATATTTATGGGTAAGGAGTTCCAGACAACACTGAGGTCCAACGTGCGCAAAACAACGGTCACCTCTGTTTGCAGAGCGGGACTCTGAGAAGGCGCGTCGTGTCACTACTAGTGAACGGAGGCAGTGGGAGGGAGTGTATAGTTAAAGAAGATCAGCGAGATAGGAAGGGGTAAAGTAGTTAATAGTTTTGTAGCACAGACAGGCGATTTTGTACAAGACTCGTTGTTTGACTGGCAGCCAATGAAGTTGTCTCAGGATAGGAGTGATGGGCTGATGCTGTCAGGCGTGGACGATAAGACGTGCAGCACAATTCTGAACTCGCTGCAATTTCTGAATGAGAGACCGAGGGACGCCAGCTAAGTAATCAATTGCAGTAATCAATGCGGGACAAGACTAAAAAGACGACCAGTTTGGTGGCAGATTCAGTGGTGAGGTAATGATGGATAGAACTGATACGTCTTAATTCCAGAAAAGCAATTTTGCAGACATGATTTACATCGTCCTTCATTTGAAGATCTTTATCAAGAAAAACGCCAAGATTGCGAACTGAATCAGAAAATGGAATAGGTGCGTCACAAATGCGCATAGAGTCAGGAAAATTGGGCAGCAGTCGAGAGGCACCGATAAGAAGAGCTTCTGTCTTGCCCTCGTTTAACTAGAGTTTATTTTCACACACTCACCATCCAGAACTTAATATCTGAGATACAGTTCTGAACATCTGAAATAGCCTGACTGGAGCTGTCTGGAGGTGCAGATTTCGGAAGTTGTGTATCATCCGCATACATGTGATGATCGGTTGAATGCGATGCGATAACCTGAGACAGAGGCTGAGTGTACAGCGTAAATAGAACGGCGCCCAGGACAGAGCCCTGGGGGACCCCAAACTCTAGCACAGCAGCTTCAGAAAGAGCGTTCTTGACAGAGACGTTAATCTGACGGGAAGACAGATAAGAGTAGAACTTACCAGAAATACAAAAGTAGTTTTCTAGACGTTGGAGCAAGATGGAATGGTCAATGGTGTCAAACGCAGCTGATAGGTCTAACAGAGCAAGAACTGAGCTCTGGTTTTCATCATAGGCACTTAGGAGGCCATTAACGACACAGAGGAGAGCAGTTTCAGTGCTGTGCCCAGCACGTTAAGCAGACTGAAGCGGATGGACGAGATTGTTTGACTGTAGATATTTAGTGAACTATGTCAGAACGACTCTCTCAAGAACTTTGGACAGAAAGGGTAGGTTTGAAACGGGGCGATAGTTCTTTAGCTGGTTGGGGGTCAAGATTCGACTTTTTCAGGAGAGGTTTGACAACGGCTGATTTGAATTCTGACAGAAAGACGCCTCACTCGAGGGACTGATTTATGATTTTATGATTGGTTTCTTGACACATTCAGCTCAGAAAATGTCCCAAAAACTGCTGCAGAAGCCACAATTAAAGTTGTTGCCAACCGGCCTCCGTAGCGCAGTGGTTAGCGTGTCGGACTGGCGGCCGGGAGATCCGGGTTCGAATCCCAGCCGAGTCAAGCGGGATTTTTCCTACCTGGGTCGGCTCCTACTCAGAGCGGGTGGCTATGGACCCAATGGGAAGGCTGATGCCACGCAGCCGAGACTCACCCACTTCACGGGTGCGACTTTGGGGGTGCTACCCGGGTTATGACACATCGCAAGGTGTGAATGATTACACGGCTGGCACCGCAGGTGTCCGCAGTTCCCGGGCCTGGTTAACACCAGGATATTTATGACAGGAAGCGTGGAATGCGGCCCTGTCACGCAGTCCCCAACCACATGGGCCACCATGGCATCATCATATCATCTTCATCCTCATCATCATGCAAAATGAAAACACGCTCGTCCAGGTTTCTGATCCCTCAAGTCTCCGTCTCATGGTGACCTCATCCCAGTCCTCCAGGAGCCCTAGGTGTGCGGTTGTCTTAGGCCAGACCTGCTGCTGTGCGTGGAAGGACGTAGTGGTCCTCTGACTCGCTACCTCTGGGGGGAGCTCCCACTCGTCGAATCCGCGACTAGCAATGTCGTAAGTAGGGGGAATAGTAGGTGTGGTCACCTGAAGGCTACACTGAACACCACCGAAGTGACTCGGCAGCAGTGCGGAGTTTCCTCCGGAGGGAGTCCCCTACTATATAGCGGCAGGGCCGGGAATCTGGCTGGGACAACCAGCGGGCCTGGGTGAGCACACTGGGGTTGACGGTGATGAGCGGCGTGAGAGGAAGACCTCTGAGGTCGACAAAGAAAAATTGGAGTAGCAAAAAAAAAAAAAAAAAAAAAAAAAAAAAAGTTGTTGGCAATACAAATCAAGTTGAGTGAGTCAGTTTTGTGGACGTGGTTCAATCGAGCCTCGTGAACACGTGATCTTTTTTTTTTTTTTTTTTTTTGGTACATCGCACACCACTGTGTGATGGCTTGATGTGACCAGCCCGCGTATACCCATATGACAATTCACAAATCAGTCACGTTTTGAGTTAGCTGTCAGGTGTATATTGGGCATGTTTAAGCCTTTATTGGCTAAGGGCTGCCTTCATCAGCGTGCTGACTCTTTTGTTTTTGTTGACTGAGTAAACCTTTGTTGTTAGGTTTTATGGTAGTTTGTTTTGTGGTTTATTTTGTATTCTTCAAGAGGATGTACTCTCGCTCACATTATAACTTGGAAAGGCTAGTGAAGAGTGGCGGTGTGTTCTTTTCATGTCATGTCCTTAGTTTTGATTGTTGGTGGGACAATTCCGTGGTTGTCTGTGGTGTTTCTGGGTTTGGTCTAAGTATTCGAGCGCCCGTTGATCAATGATGTCGTAGGCGTACAAAGCTTTGCTGTATCTGCCCTCTTTAAAGTATACCAAGAGGTATTCTAGTTGTTTCCTTGCTCCCTTTTCTCTGCAAAGGCCCATGAAGTCGACCCATTCAAAGAATATCGTAGGGTTCAGTCCATTGGAGGAGATGAATGCGGCTAGTAGGATTGTTTTAAAGTGTGGGAGGTTTTTCGTCCTCGTGTATTTTCTTTTTTCCCCCGCCCATTTGTGTGCTGGTCCTATGATGATTTCATAGTTCAAAAGTCTGGTGGTTTTTCTGTTTCTGGTTCATTCCGTTTTTTTTTTCAGTCCCCGTTGTTTCGGGGGGGGGGGGGGGGGGGGGGGACCTTGTATTGGTTGCGGTGTGGAGCGTAGGAATAAGATATTTCCAATGCCAGTTAGTTCAAGTTCTTATTGGGAGGTCGTACTGCTTCGTTTAATGTGTCATGATTTGAGGCTGTTACCGTTTGGAGTCGGCGTGCGGCTTTTGCTAGTGGTGCCTCATGTCCTTCTTATTTCTGTTTTTTACCACTGCTAAATTGGTGGAGCTAGTGGTGCGAAGTCTGTTGTGTTGATGCACTAGTTCGGCCAGTAGCTTCGTTCTTGGGCCGGCGATTTTGACACTTTTCTGTTTACCAGCCACTGTTAAGTGGTGCACTGAGCTAGTCAGGCGCAAACTTGCCATTTTTGGTAAACATGAATACACTTGCGAAGTTTTGACACCACGACAGGTTTGCTCTCTCTCTCTCTCTCTCTCTCTCTCTCTTTTTTTTTTTTTTTTTTTTTTTTTTTTTTGTCCAAAAAGTACTCCGGCGGTCGCCGGAGCGCCGGAGTGGCCCGCTACGTCCCTGGATTAACGGTTTCCTACGGTGGTGGCAAGACTTGTTGTTATTGCCTATAGCCTATTCCTGACATTAGTCCTGACAGCGATTTCTCGATGAGCGCATGACCGAGTCGGCGTATCCTCTCAAGATGGCCGCCACGACTAGATGATGACGTCAGCTTCGCGAGCCCTATTGGTTTTAGTAAAGAAACACCACCTGATTTTTTTCGCCAGGTCATTTGTACGGCCGTTGGGGGGTGGGGGTGGGGGGTGGGGGAGCCTTTTCTAGGGATAATACGTACATAATGGATGGGTAATTCTCTACGTGAGCTGATTATTGCATCATTGGGAGAAAACGAGGGGAGGAAAAAAGCTCCACATGAAATGTGACCGCCGTGCTGACGAGTGCATTTTTTCGTCTTCCACGCAAACATGCCAATCAGCCAACGTGTCAGAAAAAATGTATGCAATTACTCTTGCACATGCACATCAGTACCTACGTCATCGAAGTATGCACCACAGTAACTGATGTATGCTGGTATGTGATTTTGGACCTTCAGTCCCTAGTCTTTAGCAGGGGCGGGGGGGGGGGGCAGAGAGGTATCCGCCCACCCCCAGGCTCAATTAAAAAAAATGCTATAACAAAGTCCCTTTTTGGGGTGTTTGGACGGAGCGGAGCACCTTGCTTAGTGGCTGGCGCATGACTAAGCTCACTCATGCAACTGACCCCTGGGCCGTAAGACCCAGTACCACAGACTAGCAGAAATGTCCCAGATTACATCATCAACCCGAGTCAAGACCGACACAGATCTAGGTCAACAAGACGCACATAATTATTCTCATAAGCCCCTGCGGCAGCAAGGTGCCATGTGAATCTGTACATCTTGTAGATGGACGGGTGGTTGGATGAGCCGGATGAAGGCTTGATACATCACAATATCCCACTTAAACCAAGCACATGGTGCGCGTAACCATGGCAGCAGAAAGACAAAAATCCGAAGGATTACTCTCCTACTTGTCGCTGCCAATGCAACGAAAGAGGGGAACGTATGTGTGTCTCTTTGATAATAGCTGAGCGCATACGCAGGAAGAGACACCAGGGGCCAGTTGCACGCGCATACGTACAATGGAAGAGAAAGAGGAGAGAGAGATGAAACGTTTTTATTCAGGATAAAAAGTTTTAGGCATAGCAATGCCTATCTTCCAAACTGTCCTGCTACAATACACATATAAAAATACATCAGACGATATAGCAAAAGATAAAACATGTGTAAGTAAAAAGACCCATCCCGCCCCCCGCCCCCCCCCCCCCCCACCCCCACCCCAGAGAAAAAAAAAATGAATTAAAAAAAAAATAAATATATATGATATATATATATATATATATATATATATATATATATATATATATATATATATATATATATATATATATATATATATATATATATATATATATATATATACAAGGAATTAACTTTTTTCATGTGAACTTCGCTGCATCCATCCCAGACGGTAGAACTGTAGTCACAATGCGTTTTGATATTCGCATGGAAAAAGAGTTTACGGATATCAGTATTAACTATACGGCGTAGTTTTGATAACAGGAACAGATTTTTGGAGATTGTTTTGTTTATAGAGTCAGTATGCGGTTCCCAGCTTAATTGGTTGTCCACTATAACGCGTAAGAAGCGATGCCTAGTTACTTGTTCTACAGGCTGGCTATCTATCATCATCATCATCATCAGTCCCTTGCCCGAACTGGGCGTTGGGGGGACTGAAAGGCAGCAGCAACAGACAGTGCTCTCCACTGAGTTCTATTTTGGGCGGTGGCAAGCAAGTCTGGCATCTCGAGTTCGGTCCATTCTTTTATGTTTGCGACCCAACTCTTTCTCTGACGACCTCGCCGACGACTTCCTTCGAGAGTGCCTTGGAGGATAGTCTTGGACAAGGTGTTGTGTCGGGTCACGTGGCCAAACCAAGCAAGCTTGCGCCGTTTCACGGTTGCCAGAAGGGGTTCATGTGGGCCCACCAGGGAAGTGACGATGCTCCGTACATATTCGTTGGTCTTGTGCTCGCGGTACGAGATGCGGAGCAACTTCCTCAGGCACTTGTTCTCAAAGGCCTGGATTTTCTTTTCTGAGTCTGCAAGTCTCACAGCCGTAGAGTAGAATAGACACTACGAGGGACTTGTAAAGCCTGTACTTGATGGTGAAGCTGATGGAGTTACTTCGCCATATCCTGTCCAGCCTGGCCATTGCGGATGTTGCTGTACCTATCCTGATACGGATCTCTGCTATGCAACTACCGTCTTTGGACAGGGTGGCTCCCAAGTACTTGAAGCTATTGACCTCTTCTAGCTTCTGGCCGTTCATGTGGATGTTGCTGCTGGCTATCTAAGGAGAGTGTTAAAGGTGGTAGGCCATGCTGGTGTTTCTGACGTGTAGTAACTAACATGCTCTTTATCTTTGGAATACTAATAATCATGTGATTATCACTGCACCAGCCTGCTACTTCATGAAGACTTTGTTGGAGTACCTTATTAATGGTTGCGATATTTTTATCAGATGTGTATATAGTTGTGTCATCTGCGAACAGATCGCAGTTTGCGTCTAAATGAGATATGCACAGTGGCAGATCATTAATAAATGGATTAAATAATAAGGGCCCTAGAATAGATCCCTGTGGAACACCGCAAGTTACTAACCCGTCAGAGGAGTATTTGCCATTTAGCAGTACTTTCTGCCTTCTGTCCCTGAGATAGGAGACAGCATTTGAGTCAATGTGATAGAATGGTAGTTTTGTTGGTAGGATAGAGTGGTTCACAAGATCAAAAAAAATTTTTCAGGTCAAGAAAGATTGTACCTGATACTTTACTGTCATTTATGGCAGAGAGCCATTTATCAATTAAATGATTGAGGGCAGTGTGGCACGAATGTAGAGGTCGAAATCCTGATTGTGCTGCAGTTATCAGATGGTTTTGCTCCAGAAAGTTTAGAAGATGAGTATGGATATGTTTCTCGAGCGGTTTTGAAATACAGGATAATATGGAAATGGGTCTGTACTCGTTTAGGTTGCATAAATCTTTGCTTTTAGGAAGAGGGATTACCTTCGCTTTTTTTTAGCTCGTCGGGAAAAACGTTATGTCTGATCGATAAATTAAATAAAGGTCAGGGATTCGACGACGTAGGGCAGAGGTAGAGAGAGAGAGAGAGAGAGAGAGAGAGAGAGAGAGAGAGAGAGAGAGAGAGAGAGAGAGAGAGAGAGAGAGAGAGAGAGAGAGAGAGAGAGAGAGAGAGAGAGAGAGAGAGAGAGAGAGA
Source organism: Semisulcospira habei (assembly GCA_036245525.1). Taxonomy (NCBI): domain Eukaryota; kingdom Metazoa; phylum Mollusca; class Gastropoda; family Semisulcospiridae; genus Semisulcospira; species Semisulcospira habei. The sequence continues at coordinate 121,837,153 of BTPG01000001.1, read as the reverse complement.
GAGAGAGAGAGAGAGATTCATCTTCCATACAGACTCATAGGTTCACTCTTTCACACATCATTACAGACATAGTTTCATTCTCCCACGCTGACTGACTGATAGCTTCACTCTTGTGCTGAAGAAAAAGACTCGCCGTAGAAGAAGCAGCAGCGAGATGACGCAACATGCCAATCGTCCCATCACTTTCACTGCAGAAACCAGGCGTGGTGAGATACGCCCCATGGAAAGAAGGAGGGAGGTTTCGGTAGGAAAAACAAACCCACAGAACCCAAGACCTTCGTTTCTTTGATAATAAACTTCCTTCCCCAAAGACTCCTTACACTGCGATATAATGTTACAAAAAAAGTAGCTCAGTCTTTTTGCCAAACCTCTCGTGGAAAAGGCCAACCCCCTACCTTGCAACTCGTACTGAGAATTCTTTCTTCTGCAAGAGGCATAAATCTTCATGAGACCATGCAGAACGCAGGGGCTCATGAAACTTTAGGCCTCTTGCTAACAAGTATCACATCGATTTTCATCTGTGTGAGGAGGAGACTGCTCAAGGATTTTTTTTTTTCTAAAAAGGCCTTTTTCGCATTCCTGGAGAAATATCCGACGCTGGAGACGTCTGCGTTTTCGGCGGGAGGTTGCAGTGAATTTCCTGTGTTGCTTTGTTTCCTTTCTTTGTGCCAGTAGAAAAACTGCATTTTTGTAAGCCCAATCACAATGCATCGATGCAGTGACTGCATAGATGGCTGTATATATATATATATATATATATATATATATATATATATATATATATATATATATATATATATATATATATATATATATATATATATATATATATATATATATATATATATATATATATATACATATATGATAAGACAATGTGGCTGAGACAGTTTTAAGCTTGTTTTGTCTGTGATGCTCTAAAAGTTTTTTTTAATTTTTATATTTTTTATATTGTTATTGTATATTGTGAAACTCTTCACTGCCAGAGGAAGAAGATTATAATTACTTTTGAAATTTTTGTTAATTTAACGCCAAAGAGCCCCCCAAAAAACACGGATACAAAGTGGTGTCTGCCACAGGCATATATCCTCATGGGCCCCCGCAGTCGCGGGGGCTCATGAGGATCTATACCTCTTGCGGATGGGTGGAGTTTTGTAATTCTCGGCAGTGAAGGGGTTAATGACATCAATGGACACTAGCCTCCCTGACTGTTTCGAAAATTTAACAAATTGTGTGTATTTGTCCTTAAAGGTCTCAGCGTGTTTCCTTTCTCAGTTGTTGGGAATTTCTCGAACATGCGCTGCAATAACTTCCTATTGTTGAATGCCTTTCATAGCTGATATAAGCATTAATGCATGCATATTACAATTAAGCATTATGCATGCATGTTATAATTGTAATAAGAAATAATGGTTATGGTAATACGTTCATCTTGATATTGATTTTGTCTTGAAAATGCTGACTGAGATTCACATTTCCACTAAAGTTCCAACGGTTAGACATTTGTTTCCATTCTGGACGTTTCGACTGCTGAGTCCGACTCTAAAAGTAAAGTGCCAGTGCTTGCCACAGACATTTGTTTCATTCTGGACGTTTCGACTGCTGAGTCCGACTCTAAAAGTAAAGTGCCAGTGCTTGCCACAGACATTTGTTTCCATTCTGGACGTTTCGACTGCTGAGTCCGACTCTAAAAGCAAAGTGCCAGTGCTTGCCACAGACATTTGTTTCCATTCTGGACGTTTCGACTGCTGAGTCCGACTCTAAAAGCAAAGTGCCAGTGCTTGCCACAGACATTTGTTTCCATTCTGGACGTTTCGACTGCTGAGTCTGACTCTAAAAGTAAAGTGCCAGTGCTTGCCACAGACATTTGTTTCCATTCTGGACGTTTCGACTGCTGAGTCCGACTCTAAAAGTAAAGTGCCAGTGCTTGCCACAAACACATTGGTGCGTTCGTTTGTTCTGTCCAGGCTAGACTATGGTAATGCCTTGCTTGCTGGTTGTCCTCAGTACCTCATAGACAAACTGCTAAAAAGTCCAGAATGCTGCTGCTCGTTTTGTGCTTACAGCCCGTAAGACAGACCACATAACGCCCCTTCTTCACCAACCCCACTGGTTGCCTGTCCCTGTTAGAATACAGTATAAAATTCTCACTGACATACACTGCTCTCTTTGATTGTGGACCTGTCTATCTCGCTGATCTGTTGCACATTTACACTCCATCCAGACAGCTACGATCTTCGTCTGACACCCGTGTTTTTCAACCAAGTCCTTTGGACAGAGCTGTTTTTCGTACCAGAGCCCTCTGCTATGTAACAGTCCCCCACAAGAAATACAGTTAAGCACAGTGAAGTCACTCTTTTTAAAGCTCACTCAAAACGTACCTTTTTAAGTCTGCCTATTGATGACTTGTTCGTGTGTGTGTGTGTGTGTGTGTGTGTGTGTGTGTGGATTTTTGTGTGTGTGTGTGTGTGTGTGTGATCGTGTATGTGCACATACATAACCTGTGTTTTTGTGACTGTTTGGCTTTGTTCTTTTATTTTGTTAATATGTATTTATTTGTATATTTATGTTTGTATTATTTTAAAAACAAACAAACAACCAAACAAATAAACATAAGTAAAGCGCCTAGAACTCCGTCAGGAGGTTAGTAGGCTCTATATAAATACCCATTATTATTATTATTATTATTATTATTGTTATTGTTATTATTATTATTATTATTGTAATTTATTATTATTATTGTAATTTATTATTATTATTATTATTATTATTATTATTATTATTATTGTAATTTAGAAGAAACGACCAAATAGGAAAACGCACTGTCACGGGAGAGAATTGTGCACAATTCTCTCCCCTGACAGTGCTTTTTTTCCTACGTGCTAGGTAGCTTCTCAGTTCTAAATTGCCAGCACTGGCAGTCAACCCCTTTGGTCTCGTTTGTCCCAGCGAGGAATAATCAGTGCAGGCCAATTAGTGGGCGTTTGATTAAATGTCACGCTCCAACATCTCATTATTCGCTGGTAGGCATACTAATCGAAGCGTGGATAGAACCGAACATAGAATAGGCAGGCAGCAGAACAGCAGAACCCGGTTTGAGCGACCGTTCACCTACTATTAACCGTTATCATTCGGAATACACCAGTGTGCAAAATAAGTTTGACTAAAATAGTTCAAGGGTAGTGCCAGAATAGCTTGGCCCCTCTAGGCGCCAAGCTATTCTGCCACCACCCTTAACTAAAGCTTCTCTGTCCCCAGAAATTTGTGTTAACCCTTATCATTCGGAATACACCAGTGTGTGAAATAAGTTTGACTAAAATTTGGTTTGGCACCACCCTTGAACTAAAGCCATTGGTCTATATCCTTATCTGTATGTACTATTATGTAGCTTGAATATGGCGGCGTACAAATTTGAAGCTTTTAGCCTCAGTATGATATGGGTTAACCCCTTCACTGCCAGTGGACGCAGATTGTGTTTCTAAAATGTGTGTTAATTCAAGCCAAAAGAGCTGCAGCCGTCTAAAAAGTAATGGCTATGAAGTGATTTCAGCAAGAGGCGTAGATCCTCGTGAGCTCCTGCAATTGCTGGGGCTCATGAGGATCTATGCCTCTTGCAGCTGGGTGATGTTCAATGTTTCTCGGCAGTGAAGGGGTTGAAGACAACCATATAGGAGGCTGTATCTACATAAATGTTGGTCTTTAATGACAGGTGACACTTTTTGTCTTTTAAGATAGCACCTGTCTTTTTTAAAGGCCTGCTACCGCGTAACTGTTCAAAGATACACTTTTGTAACAGATGGTTACGAAACGCAACACACAGGTCTAGTTATGGTTCATTTAGACACAGGACAATCCAGTTCAGCACACTTGGTCTTTAGATCAATTTAACCTGACAATGACTCCACTCCGTTCAAGAAATACAACGCTTTCAGTACGAGAAACAGCTAAAAATAGATTGACACTCTAGCGGCAGCTCAAAAAGAAATAAGTACGAATACGCGTGAGCTTTTGCTGCGTGTCCAAACTGCTGTTAAAGTTCATTAGGTGTGTCGACAAGGCATAACAAACACAAACGGTGCTGAAATGTGTCTTCAGATTTATGCCTAATGGTACTTTAAACTAACTACAAACCTGTTACGTTGATTTCCGTGCCATAACTGCATATTTGACTCACAGACAGTTTAATTAAGACACCTGACTGTGATATAACCCCACGAAGGCCGTTATGTTGGATCATCAGCTACTTTGTGTTTTGCTCATGGACCAGGAGTTAAGCTGTAGATAGCATTTTTCCTCGGCTCTAACGCTTGGTGGAGTTGAGCGGCGCATACTTATTAGAGATTAGTTGTTCAGTTTTAAAGTTTTGACAGTGTGTGTAGAGCATTGAATTGTGTGATAGAGTCGACTGAGATGTTTGTAATTGTAACGACACCAACACACATTCCTATGCTTTATGTCTTAAGGCAAATGGCAATAAACAGTATTATTATTATTATTATTATTATTATTATACACTTTAGTTCAGCGGTAAAACGGACACAAAAGTGATAGTCACTCAGTTACGAACGAAATAACAACCGTTGTTACTCGTTAAGAGATGTAGATGATGGCCTTGTTCTATACCTGCGTATTTTTCTGTGGGCTGGCGATTGGGTGCCTGACAGGCGGCGGCAGGGGATCTAACTGTTTTTTTTTTTGTCTGTCCAGCGCTGATTAATTCCCCTTGGTATATGTACTCGTTAGGAGGCATAATAACATTTTATGTGGAGGCATTATAACACATTTTATGTATATCAGGTGTTGATATTAGTCAAACAGTTTTATGCAATGTTGAGAATGCTCCGGGTGCTCTTAACCCTTTTAGCCCCAAGGTCCCATTTCTCAAATTTTGAAGGTGTTGCCTAACAATTGATCATGATATTGAAGGGTAGTGCCAGATGAGCTTGGCGCCTTCAGGCGCCAAGCTCATCTGGCACTACCCTTGAATTATCATGATCAATCCATCTCCTGCTGCAGGGTCCCGTGGCTAAAAGGTTAATTATGGCATTGAAGACTACTTTTTTTTCGGTTGGTTTTAGTTCGGGGTTTAACGTCCACGGCACCGAAGTGATAATGGACGGCCCTGTCGGGCGGGTTATGGGGGACATGGAAATCTATTGCCTATGGAGTACGACCTGAACACTGATCAATTCAGGCGCACTGCAACAGTCCCATTTTGATTTACCAGGACCTTTCAACGGACATGCTATGGAACAAGCCCGACTTTTTTCCCTGGGTTGCGAGTCCAGCTACCGGGACCGGAACGGGTACTCGAACCCACGACCCGGCGATTCCCTTCGCTCTCTAGCTCCGACGCTTAACCGCCTATTTCGGACTCTTAACTCATTCTACCCCAAGACCGAAATCCCCAAATGTTGCGGTTGTCCTATGAAGACTGCGTTGCAGTGCAGGAAACAGGTCGACCATGATAGTTCAAAGGTGATGCCAGAATAGCCCATGGGCGCCAAGCTATTCTGGCATCACCTTTGAACTATCATGGTCGATCCTTGTCTTGCTGTGGTGTGTCTGGAGTAGAAGGAGTTAAATTCTTTTTTCTTTTTTTTTTCGGCTGAGGTTGCTCAAAACATTGACTCCGTCCATGGTGGCAGGAAATCACCTTACCTCGAGAGAGCATCTGTCGTTTAAGACCGCATTTTTCTTGCAAAAAGGTGGTTGCTCAGAACAGGCAGGCAGTTGTACTGCGTAGGCAGTAGCTATTCCTAGACCCTCAGACATATTCTTTTGCAGCCTCTAAAGAAGATGTTGATGATTATAGCAGATGTGGAAAGGCAATTAAAAGATACTCAGGGAGGTGGGAGATGGGGGGTGGGGGGGTGGGGGGAATTCTCTGTACCGCACTCCTTCAGTCTAACAACTCTGCCCTGTTACGGTAAACGACAGTAAAGACCATTTTTGCGAAAAGCGAGATTGTCATTGTATTACAATGAAAATCTTGCTTTTCACGAAAATGGACTTGCTGTCTTTTGCCTTCAGAGGACAGGTCTTGCCGGGTGAGGTTGAATCATTGGTAGGATATATAACGTTATTATTTTATATTGAGCAGCATTTTGCTTGATATAGTGCCGATAACAGGCAGGTGTGATTACGAGACCCGAATCAAAATATCCGAGTCGTTACGACGAGGACATTTTGATCGGGTCAAGTAATTACATCTGTCTGTTTTCGGCACTATATCAAGCAAATTGCTGCTCAATATAATTATGTACCCAGTCCAAAACAAAACTTTACCTTCGCTTCGTGCCCTCCACTCTATGCGACCATTTTAGGTTTGCATACCGAGACTATAATGCACACAGAAACAAAACATGCATATTCACAAAATGATTTTAATTCAATTTAATTCATAAGCAAAATTTAGCAATGAAACACCCATAGCAGCAATGTGGATAATAACTTGAAAAAGAAAAAAAATGAAATAGTGGCGAACAAACAAGAAAACATGACTCCACTATAGGTACTATGTGAAGCAGACGACAGTTTTGTTGACGAGGGAGCTAACTGTGTTGAGTGATTTTGAGCGTTTGGCTGTTCCGTCTACCTCCTACGCTAATACAGTTACTATGTTGTTGTTGTTGAGTTTTTTTTAAAAGCTTGGAATGTTGCATTTCATCTAGTTTGCATTACATATCTACTTAATGAAGGTTTCAAGTTATAAATTAGTGTCTTTAGCCTTTTGTACTCTTTGCATCGCTTTTTACGGGTTTCCACGTTCAATGCGAGTGCCGAAGCACACGATGACAGCGATGGCACGCACACAGACGAAAAAAATATCTTCGGCATTGGTGAAGAACGGCAAGTTTAAAATTAATTAAAGTGTTAACGTTGTCATAGTTGAAAAGGATGCATTAGTGTTGCAGCAGAACAGTATTTTGTGATTTATTTCGTAAGACCCTGGCTCGAGAATCCATCAACAACTTTGCGCGCCAGGGCCGCAAGGCTTTTCAGGAAGGAAGTATATCGAGCAAGCTCATGAATAATTAATTTGCTTGTTATACAATATATCAGTACACGTGTCAAAGAAGGGAAAAAAATATGGAGTGGGTATATATATTTACACAAAGGCGTCGCCCAAAACCAAGAAATACACTCAATCAGATTAGCTCCAGGAGACGTAATTGTTTATTAAATACTGAGAATGCTGTGCTAAAGCCATGAAATTCCCGACTGGTAAGCTTGGATTGTGTCATCAGGACATCAGCTGTCCTTTTTATGACTGCATCGCTCACAAGATCTTTTGAGCCTTCCACTGAACCCCTACTACATAGAGCAATAGGGACTACCCCCAGGCGCCCCGCCATCCGCTGGAGAATATCCAGTCCTCCCCCCCCGAGGGGGGATGCTAGAAAAAAATTCCCAAACAGATATTGGACCCGCTGAGTAGATTTAAAGTTTTTGCCGCCCACGATCGCCTGGGGGTAGTCCCTATTGCTCTATGTAGTAGGTGTTCAGTGGAAAGCTCAAAAGATCTTGTGAGCGATGCAGTCATAAAAAGGACAGCTCATGTCCTGATGACACATTGCAAGCTTACCAGCCGGGAATCCATGGCTTTAGCACAGCATTCTCAGTATTTAATGAAAAATTACATATATATATATATATATATATATATATATATATATATATATATATATATATATATATATATATATATATATATATATATATATATATATATATATATATATATATATATATATATATATCGCTGAGTATATACCTCGCCCTAACCTGGGTGTAAAATGTTCGCAGGGCAGAACTTCATGCAGGTGTTGATAGATGAGGCTGAAGAAGTGGTAGACTATATTATAAGTTATTGGTCGCAAGAGTTTGCTACACAGACCCTTATAGGCTTGAGGGAGGTCAAAGGAAAAATTGTACCCCGAAGGCCCGAGGGGTACAATGGTACCTCCCTTAGGCCTAAAAGGGTCCGTGCAGCAAGCCCCTGCTGCCAGTAACGTATTTGTTTTCATTCCTCCAAGGTCTTCTTAAAAGAAATCAAGAAGAAATCTTCCGACCTCGGTCTCGCCAGACATGACTGACGTAAAAGGAATATATATTTATACAAAATAGACTTATGACGTAATTTATAATCTTTCGTGATGTTGCCGTCTGTTTCGAACAACACTGAGTAACTTTGTACTTTAGAACTTTTTGGTGATCTTTATAGAACAAAACTCCCATCCAAGATGCGCCACAAAGAGGGCTACAAAAAGTCCGCCATTGGTCACTACAAGGTGTTTTGAAGCGAGGTCACATGGTACGGTTTGCGCTAAAAAGATTGGTCGTGTGACGTAGGGATGAAAACAAATAACGTGATATATCGCTAGTACCTCGCCCTATCCTACTTGTAAAATGTTCACAGGGCAGAACTTCATGCAGGTGTTGCCGGGTGAGGTTGGATTAGTGGTAGGATATTATTATAAGTTATTGGTGGGGTCCGTGCAGCGAACCCCTCCCACCAATAACGTATTTGTTTTCATTCTTCCACTATTTTCGTAAAAGAAATCAAGAAGACATCTTCCGACTTGGATCAGGCCAGACATGACTGACGTCAAAGGAATATACATTTATACATAATAGACTTATGACGTAATTTAAAATATGTCACGACGTTGCCGTCTCCAGTACTGAGTGTGCTTGTTGTTTCGAACAACACTAAGTAACTTTGTACTTTAGAACGTTTGGCGATCTATTATAGAACAAAACTGGCATCAAGATGCGTCATCAAGAGGGCTACAAAACGTCCGCCATTTTTCGCTACAGGGGTTTTTATATCACGGTCACATGGTATGGTTTGCGCTAAAGTGACTGGTCGAGTGATGTCACACGACCAGTAAATTTAGCGCAAACTGTACCATGTGACCGTGATAAAAACCACTGTAGCGAAAAATGGCGGACGTTTTATAGCCCTCTCGATGACGCGTTACGACCTCGTTTTCGAGTCTTGATAGCAACTCGGTTCGACAAAATAGCAGAAAAAACGCACTAAAGTAGTCCTATTTGACGTAATATACATCATCTGCCTTATTTTTTACGACATGAGGAGCCAACTAAACAATATTTCACTAATTACATAGCGCAAACAGTAAAAGCCTTCCACCGAGACATTTTCAAAGTTCGGGAAACCACGGAACAAAAATAGCTTCCGAGTTTTTTTTTTAACCAATCAGAGACACAATCCGTGCAAACCGGCAAGCCAGGCACTGTCGTCTGCTCAAACAGGCAAAATGCCACAATTTCACCAAAGCACAGAGCAACAAATTAAAGAACTAAAACGAAAATACACACCCAGCAACACTATACACAAAGCACGCTATTGCCAAATTTTCACGTCACTCAATGCGGGACTATCTGAAGAAAATCATCTCCCGAATTTTTGAAGACTATCTGACATCATGTCTACGCTGTAAAATAAAATCTTACCTTAAAATCCATCAGTCTCAGCACTAGTCCTGCTGTTAACAACGAGCGTTTTGTTTTGGTATTCCTTTTTCCAGATATCCCAACACACATGACACTTTAGGATATAACAACGACAATCTGCTGCACACATCCCCTTCTGACATCTTGAATCTAAAAGCACGAGGCACCATGCTAACTTGCACAAGCTGTCACATCAGTGGTCAAATGCCGATCGCTTCATCAAAAAGTTCTTAATTTTTCTGAATCACACAGCAGTCAAGAAGCACTGTCACTGTAATACTTTAACGACCTTTTGTAGACATTGCAGCTTGAATCATTCTGTACACAAGCCAAGATTAGCTTTTTACTCGCGAAAACAAGACTTGCGCTTCTGACACGGAATCGTGCTACGTCACAGTCTGGGAATCCCCGGCAGAACATGTATATTCAATGGTGTCACCTATCCGCCACAGAAGCGGCCGTCTTCATAAACCGGATTTTTTCTAAACAATAAACGGAGGAAGGAAAACAAATACGTTATTGGTCGGAGGGGTTCGCTTCGGCCTTCGGGGTACAATGATTCCTTTGACCTCCCGAAGGCCTACAAAGGTCCGTGTAGCGAACCCCTCCGACCAATAACTTATAATATATCGCTGAGTTGGTATACCTCGCTCTATCCTGGATGTAAAATGTACACAGGCAGGGACGGATCAGTTACCTCGTGGGGGGGGGGGGGGGGGGGGGAGAGGAAGGTCAACGTTTCTTTTGGGACTTTGATGCAAAAGGCCCCCCCCCCCCCGCCCCGCCCCCCCCCCCCGACGCTAGACCATGCTTCCAGGGGCCGAAAAAAACGAAAAGCGAGGGGGGGGGGGGGGGCGTGTTCCAGAATCCCTGGAACCCCCCTCCCCCGATCCGCCCCTAACAGGGCATTTTGCTGAGGAAATCAAACGTGAATGCAAAAAAGATAAACATTCTGACACTACCGCAAAACTGCATGTTAATATTTTGGCTTGAAATGCGAAAATTTCGCAGATTTCCCCGATATCTTTTTCATGGGTACATTATTTCCTGTTTTGTTGGCAGGAAATAAAATCAGCAGACGTTAACCCGTTCATTGCCTCTGTACATACATTTTCCCCCAGAAATCTTTGTTCATTCAGCGACCAGAAGTCAAAGCCGCTCAAGAAATATATACATGATCTCAATATATACATGATCTCAATATATACATGATCTCAATATATACATGATCTCAAATTCGTCTCAGCGAGAGACATAGATCCGCATGCGGATCTATGTCTCTGGCTTTTGGATCAAGATTCCTTTTTCTCGGCAGCGAAGGGGTTAAAATGAATCAGTACTGAATAATCTGTTTGCAGAGAAGAAGTGGAGTTCACCAGATTCTGCCAATCATACACCAGATTGCAGCTGGGCTACAAATCATCCACTCGCACAACAGGAAGCCATTCAAGCATTTTCACATTGTTGTTCCGAGAGCGCAAGAAAGGTCAAAAGGGGTATTTCTTCGTAACCCCCCCCCCCTCCTTCATCTGCAAGAGGCATAGATTCTCATGAGCCCCTACTTTATCAGGGGCTCATGAGAATCTATGCCTCTTGACTTTCACAAGTCAATCTATATATGACTTTATTGAACTGTTAGGTTCAGATGTAGATCATGTACATGTTACATGACTGACTTTACGAGAAAGGAAAAGACTGTTTCTGTCTACGCCCTTACAAATGCAAGAGGCATGATTCTCATGAGCCCCCGCTGTTGCGGGGGGCTCATGAGAATCTATGCCTCTTGCTCACAGAGATTAGCCAATTTGCTTTATCGGACTCTGAGGAAATTATCCCAGTTTTATGCGTACATGCTGAATTGGCTTTACTATGAAGTAAGCACTGGGCTATAGGGTCCCAGCCTCGGCGCCGACCCAACCTCGGCCAACATGACATATACTGCTCACAAATAGTAAGGTATATTAACATTTCAGCGTGTATTACCCAAATTCCTCAGAATCGGTATAATCATGGGTATATCAGTGATTAATCATCCCACTGGCCTACACTGAATTTCACAACACTGGTGTGACATAGATTGCTCGCACAAAGTAAAGGACGTATTATATTTAGCTTGAGTTGTTGAAATGTCCCAGTGAAGTTCAAACATTAATCAGACCGAATGCAGATGTAAGGTGTTTTCCGACATTTTAGTAAATAAAGCTGAAATTATGACGTCCTTTACTTTTGTGAGCACTATACTGTCATACCAATGTGAAATTGTAGGCTAGTGGGATGGCTATTCACTGATATAACAGTTATTATACCCATTCTAAGAACCTTTAGTAATTCAAGCTGCAAAGTTAATGTACCTTACTATTTTTTTTTTTTAGCATTATATGTCACTCTGACCGAGGTCGCAACGTCAGACTTTGGGAGAGAACAGAGCAGATAACAGCAGAGAATGAAATTGGGCGAAGAAGATGGGGATGGATTGGTCACAGTCTGAGAAAGCCAGCTTCCAGTATCACTAGGCAGGCATTGTCATGGAACCCCCAGGGAAAGAGGAAAAGAGACAGGCCGAGAAACACCTGGCGTCGAGACCTCCAAGCAGACATCAAGAGACTGGCAACCACCTGGAGTAAAATCGAAGGAGAAGCACAGGACAGGAGTCGCTGAAGGTCTCTCGTCGGGAGGGGTGACAGGCGTAAGTAAGTAAAGTGGCCGAGGTCGGGTCGACGCGGAGGTTGGGACCCAACATGAGCCCATGTCGGGCTAGTGAAACGTTGGGCACATGTAAAACTACGACCGTGAAAGCTGATCAACATATGGTTGAGAAGCTCACCCCTAAATCTGAAACGTTCATGGCCGTATCAAATACATGTCCAGTTTATTGCCGCTCGATACTCGCGACTGGTTTATTAACCCAGTGTGTCCCAGGAACGAAATACCCGCATTTTGGAGTTTTCCTCTGAGGACTGCATTACCATGCATGAGACCATGATAGTTCCAGGGTGGTGCCAGAATAGTTTGGCGCCTATAGGCGCCAAACTATTCTAGCACCACCCTTGAACTATCATGGTCAATCCTTATCAAAGTTGCTGTGGTGTGTCGGGACTGAATGAGTTAATGTACTGTACTAGTTTCAGTCAGTAAACGAATAACGCAGTACAACTGTATCAGCTTCTAGCTTGATTTGCACTGTATAATCTTACAATTATATTACAATTTATAACCAGATCTGACGCAGAGAAACAAAAGACACAGACAATTCACGCAAATAGTGTCCATAGACAGTCGATCATTTAGATCAATCCATCTGCAAGAGGCACATATTCTTATGATTCTGCATGCAGTCTACAGGGATTTAGGCACAAAAAGTGTTTCCGGTCTCGCGGCCAATAAAAACAAAATAAAGCAGGTCAGTCATCGGACTTCGGCAAATAACTCGGCGATACGAGTGTTGTCCCTTACAGATTCTGGCAGTAAAAAAATAGGGTAGACAAGTCGGCTTTGAACTCGACAGGAATGATGTCCCTTGCGGCGTCTGCTGGTTTGACACGAGTGATGTTTCTTGCGTCATCTGCTCAATACATCTTGTTTTCCGTGTTTTCCCTCCTCGGCGAAGAAAAGTTCAGAATTGGCGTGATACAAACAGGGACTACCGAGCAAGCAGAAATAGTATTAATTTATTAATGTATCAATTCATTAATTTCAGCTCATGAGAATTTTCTCTCCCTTGCCGAGAGCGCCGTAGCCGCTCAACACGCATCGCAGAATCGGAACCTCAGACTGTGCAGTAATCAGAAACATATCGTTCGTGTCCACAGGCACTGCTAGGCGTTAACTCATTCGAGACGTGCCACAACCGGATACGCGGCGTCAAGCCGCGTATCTGGATGCGGCACGTCTCGAATGTGTTAATTACGGCTATGAAAATTCTCAGCCATGTAGGATCGAGGAAGACGACTGAAGAAAACCATAGGCAATGTAAAGAGTTCTATCGCTGAACAGCAGGAGTCTCAGATAAGCAGTCTGATGGCACCCTTACATCTAAATGCCGGCCCGAATGAGGGCAATATAGCTGCCGTGTCACTTTAACCCCTTGACTGCCGACAAAAGCTTAACGAGATCCATCTGCAAGAGGCACAGATCCTCATGAGCCCCCGCGATTGCGGGGGCTCATGAGGATCTATGCCTCTTGCTGACACCACTCTGCATCCGTGTTCTGGGACGGCTGGTTATTTTTTGGGTTGACTTAACCAAGATTTGGGAAACGCACTCTACGTCCACAGGCAGTGAAAGGGTTAAGGGCCAGGAACTGAAGCCGGACCGGAAGTTTTCAAGACAGGTGTGTTAAATTAATCCATAGACCAATTATACTGGTGTATAATTGGTCTATGATTAATCAGAAACTGCAGCCAGTTTCGAAGGTCAAGCCTGAAACGTGTTTCTTTCGCATTTCGTTTTAGCAGTGAAGTGGCACTCAGCTGTCTGGCACCGCCCTTGAACTAGCCTGTCGATTGTGTTAGCATGAAACCTCGTAAATAGAAGTTTCTTAGGGAGAGAAGAAAATAAAACCTACCAAAACCCCACCCAACAACAAAGGAAACCCCCCCCCCCCAAAAAAAAAAAAAAAAAAAAAAAAAAAAAAACCAAAAAAAAAGAACTTAAAAAAAAAACAAAAAACTTAAAAAAAAAAAAATTAACTGTTGACATTTTGGTTAGAATTTCAATATGTGATCCAAGGCGCTTAAACCAACCAACCAAACAAACAAACAACAAAAAAAAAAAACAACCCGTTACAGACGTACCGCCTCGGATACGCTGCATAAGCCGTGTATCCGGAGGCGGCACGTCTCGAATGGGTTAAAGAAGGTGGCTTTACCTTTCATGCTGAGTTACAGCTTCGAGATTTCGACAGGAATTTTACAAAAATCGAAAACACCACCCCCTCCCACCAACCCACAGACATACCAGCCGCCCAACCCCCGCCCCTCATTAAAACATGCTTTCGCGCCGAAATGTCACTTACGAGGTTGCATGCGAACACCAGCCGATTAATGGTCGATTAAACTACTGTTGAAGTGCATTAAGTATTTATGTATTTTACCGCGAATCTACACCAACAAGGATTCGGCCTAAATTTAAGTGTGTCCTCGCAATTGATGTAAAGTCCAAGTAAAATAAAGTTCCTCGGGCCCACGTCGTCCGTCGCTGGCCCTCGACGTCGGCCCGTGGACCTTTCGCTCATTGGCGTACTCCATTTTATGAGCCCAACTACGTGCAAATCGTTCAGAGAGGGGGCGGCTAGATTGTTGAAGGCAGGTGGCCAGACACACACACCCTTGAAAAGCTGGCACTGGGCCATCGCAGTCTATAAAAGGTTGCTGAAATCCTAGAGAGTAACCTAGAGCTCTCTCCTTTTGCGAATAAAACAGGCAGATCTAGATGTGACAGCAAGATGCACAGATCCTCATTAATCCCTGCATGTTGCAGAAGCTCACGAGGATCTGCGTCTTCATGCTGAAACCCCCCCCCCCCACACACACACACACACAACCTAATGGTTGTACCAGTTTATAAAGAGGCTGCTCATTAAAATTCTTGTAAAACCTTCCGCCTGAGGAAACGAGAAATCGATCTCTGGCACCAAAATGCATAGATATTTATAAGGCCCTGTATGCTGCAGGGGGCTCATGAAGGTCGGTGCCCCTTGCAGATAGGAAACGTGTGACGATATGGCGACAACAATTTGGATTTTAAATTCGTTTGATACCTCCCGTCTGAGGAAACGGCAGATCAATCTCTGGCATAAAAAGGCACAGCTCTCCATAAGCCCTTGCAATCTGCAGAGGTATATGAGGATCTGTGCCTTACGCAGATTCTAAATTGTGGCATTAACCCGTTCAGTGCCAGGTGATGCAGACTGTCTTTCAGCAACCTTTAATTCAGTACCATAAAATCCTAGCTGTCCCAAAAAACATGGCTTCAAAAGTGATGTCAGCAAGAGGCATAGATCCTCATGAGCCCCCGCGACTGCGGGGGCTCATGAGGATCTATACCTCTTGCAGTTGGATGGTGTTCAATTTTCTCGGCACTGAACGGGTTAATAGTTTTAAGAGACTGCTGAAAAATCCTCACGACACGATACCCTCCGATCTCAGGAAAACCTCAGGCTATTTCTGCTAGCATGAGGTTATAAGTTCACACTGCTGATGAGCCCATACAATCTACAGAGGCTCGTAAGGATCCGTGCATGTACAGATCATAAACGTGTGGCTATCAGTCTAATGAAGCGTTTGTATACGGATGTTTTGCCAAACTTGCAGAGGGTTCATGAGACTCTCATATTCAGTCTTGTAGAAGCGTATGATCAACACAGTCTAACTGCTTCGTTTGTTTAGGCTACAGATACATATACTCCAAACGTGCAGAGGCTTGTGCGAATCTGCGACTCTGCGGATCAAAAACTGTAACCCCTTCTCTGCCGAGGAAAGGTGAACACGATCCAACTCAGTGTAAGAGACATAGATCCGCATGAGCCCCCGCCACTGCGGGGGCTCATGAGAATCTATGCCTCTTGCTGAAACCCTCACAAACCAGATAGGTAAGGCTAGCGCTGGCAGAATTGTACACAAACCAAGGGGAATCACTCAGCGCTGGACAGACAAACGGTTAGATCCCCTGCCCCGCCTATCAGGCACCCAATCGCCAGCCCACAGAGAAATACGCAGGTATAGAACAAGACGATCATCTACATCCTCAAATAAAGGATGCATCAGGCCTGGCTTATAATCCATGTCTTTCTCCGGAACTTAGGAAGTGGGCAGGAGAAACATACATACACAAACACGAAGGTGCACTACTATATGTGGTCGGGTAAAGCCCACAGAGAAATACGCAGGTATAGAACAAGACGATCATCTACATCCTCAAATAAAGGATGCATCAGGTCTCGCTTATAACCCATGTCTTTCTCCGGAACTTAGGAAGTAGGCAGGAGAAACATACATACACAAACACGAAGGTGCACTACTATATGTGGTCGGGTAAATACCCTGATTTCCCACAGTAGATGCACAGAAGATTACACAACAATGTAACGATACAAATTTGCCTCGAGTTATAGATACTCACAAACCAGATAGGTGAGGCTGAGACCAATTTCTATCCACGTGTTTTAGACGGTTGTGGCTTTTGGTCGTTGAATGAACAAGGATTTCAGAAACAAAAATGTGCGTACAGAGACGGGCTTAATTAAAGACCATCACAATAGCAGAGTGTGTGTTTGGCAAGGGTATTTCAAATCTGCAGGCCCCGGGGTTCAAGTCCGGCCTCCAACTCCAGCAGGTGTGAGACGAGTGGTCATGAAAGTCTAATAACATGTTTGTTTACAGATGTATGCGAAACTGGCAAAGGCTCTTGAGCACTTCTGTTACAGAAGCAAAATCGTGTGGCTATCACTGGAAGTCTAATTGCGTGTTTGCTTACAGACGAGTTCCAAATTTGCAAGGGGCTTCAAGGCGAAACCCTCCCCAGCTGCAAGAGACATAAACCCTCATGAGCCTTCGCAGTCGCACTAACTTACCGCAGTCGCGGGGGCTCATGAGGATTCATGTCTCTTGTTCGTACTATGTGTTGCGTGCCAACATCGGCGTAGACCCAACCTCGGCCAAAGTGACATATACTGCTCATAAATAGTAAGGTATATTAACTTTTCAGCTTGAATTACTAAAAGTCCTCAGGATCGGTATAATCAAGAGTATATCAGTGATTAGCCATCCTACTGGCCTACAATTTCACAACATTGGTGTGACATGTAGTGCTCACAAAAAGTAAAGGATTTATTACTTTTAACTTGAATTATTAAAATGTCCCAAAAGGTTTAAACATTAATCAGACCAAAAAGGTGACTGCAATTTGTAGATGTAAGGCGTTTTTCAACATTTTAGTATTTTAAGCTGAATATATGACGTCCCTTACTCTTTATGAGCACTACATGTCACACCAATGTTGTGAAATTATAGGCCAGTGTGAGAACTTGTAGTAATTCAAGCTGAAAGTTGAATGTACCTAACTATTTTTGAGCATTATATGTCACTCTGGCCGAGGTTGGGTCGACGCCGAGGTTGGGACCCAACAGCTATGTTTGTAAGCCTATTTTTGGTCCCATTTAATCTGTGTTTATCACGCGAATGTCGATCAGCGTGCAGTTATTTCGGACGCTCAATTCGCGGTAACTGTCAGCGAAGGGGTTAATTTTCTAAGAGAAATAATCTCCAGCTCTTTCAGCTACAAACTGGATGTTCATCACTCGAAGTCTAATTGCGTCGTGTTTGTTTACAGATGTACACCACGCCCAGCCAGACATAATTATAAACATTGTTCAGGAAGGAATTCCCTCTTTTCGCATGAGGCCGTGTAATTCCTCTTCAGCCTCTACACTCTGCAGAGCTTATGAGGATTTGTGTGTGTGTTGTTGGTTTTACCATTTACATGTGTAAAAACAAGGGTCCTCATTAAAGCCTGCACACTGCACGAGCTAATGAGAACCTCGGCTTCCTAATCTAACGATCAGGCGAAGGAGGCCTGCCAAACTGTTCAGGGGGCATGCCAAACGTATATGCTGTTAAAATAATCTTGTTGTCAACTCAAGGTAAGTCCATAGATACTGTAACTCCGTACAGTATCTATGGTACTCACAAACCAGATAGGTGAGGCTAGCGCTGGCAGAATTGTCAGTACTCAAACCAAGGGGAATCACAGCGCTGGACAGACAACAGTTAGATCCCCTGCCCCCGCCTATCAGGCACCCAATCGCCAGCCCACAGAGAGATACGCATATATCGTTTCATTGTTGTGTAATGTTCTGTGCATCTACTGTGGGAAATCAGGGTATTTACCCGACCACATATAGTAGCGCACCTTCATGTTTGTGTATGTATGTTTCTCCTGCCTACTTCCTAAGTTCCGGAGAAAGACATGGGTTATATAAGAGACCTGATCCATTCTTATTTAGGAATGGAAATGATTGTCTTATTCTATACCTGCGTATTTCTCTGTGGGCTGGCGATTGGGTGCCTGATAGGCGGGGGCAGGGGATCTAACTGTTGTCTGTCCAGCGCTGTGATTCCCCTTGGTTTGAGTACTGACAATTCTGCCAGCGCTAGCCTCACCTATCTGGTTTGTGAGTATCATGTATAACTCGAGGCAAAATTTGTATCGTTACATTGTTGTGTAATGTTCTGTGCATCTACTGTGGGAAATCAGGGTATTTACCCGACCACATATAGTAGCGCACCTTCATGTTTGTGTATGTATGTTTCTCCTGCCTACTTCCTAAGTTCCGGAGAAAGACATGGGTTATATAAGAGACCTGATCCATTCTTATTTAGGAATGGAAATGATTGTCTTATTCTATACCTGCGTATTTCTCTGTGGGCTGGCGATTGGGTGCCTGATAGGCGGGGGCAGGGGATCTAACTGTTGTCTGTCCAGCGCTGTGATTCCCCTTGGTTTGAGTACTAGTAGTATCTATGGTAAGCTCTCTCCCCCCCCCCCCACCCCCCCCTACACTATATACTACACTACCCCAGGACTGAAATCCCCAAATTTAGAAGTCGCCCTTTGAAGGACTGTATTTAAATTCTAAAGACAGATCGAACATGATAGTTCATGGGTGGTGCCAGAATAGCTTGGCGCCTATGGGCGCCAAGCTATGCTGGCACCACCCTTAAAGTTATTTTCCCCAGAATCAAGCATCTCAACACAGTCAGAAAACTGCCTGCATCAGATATTGCTGACAGTATTATGTATGGGTCCTTTGTGTACTAACTTAGAGCTTTATGATGTAAATACAATGCCAAATGTCGAAATTCATCGTTTGGTGGGTGTGTTGTTTTTGTACCCGAGAGCACAGATTTTGTCTGCATCGGCCTCGTTTTGAATTTGTGCATATTTACTAGCCTACGTCACAAGGCAGAACCCGGTCAATACTGCAGACGAGGTCATCGGTGTGGGTACACACGTGTCAGTGTAAACATGTACTGATGTTCTCAGGCATCCCTTTGACATAATTTTCCACGAGAATGTAAAATAAACCTTCCATACTCGCTATGCCGTCAAAATCAATGCGGGTTCCGCTTGACCGGCCTGCTACCCTGAATAACGATCTTGCTGGGGGCGTAGCTTGTTCGACTCGGTCTCCGCGCCAAGCGACTGAGCCAGCGTCACCTAGTTTGACCGTTGATCTTCGGAAACACGAAACCGGCAGAACAGTGGTATTTATACCCACTTTCTGCACTGCAATTTCACATCTCACACATCGAAGTCTACGTAACTGAAAGCATCTCTGGAAACGACAAATGCACCATCGCAGCAGAAACGCTACCTCTGTGAATCGAGTGAATGAGAGCCCGCACAGACAAAAACGTGTCACGACCAGCGATGTCAGTGCCGCAATTTTGACATACACCGTAGTTTTCAGATCCTTGCGGCATAAAATCTGATGAACTAGCTCGTAACTTTATGATAAAACAGGTTTAAAATCTTGCAAAATCAGTAAGAGATAAATTCTACTAAAGATCATGCATTCTGAAAATCACTAGCGCTTGCGGAACTATAGGAAGATCGACAAAGACCGTAGCCGGATTACTTACTGATTCACATAGCAAGAAAGCGACAAATTCCGGATGGGCGGTCAAGCCAAGCTCTCTATTCCCTTGTCCGATGTCAATTCTACTTAGGGGTATCTTGTCTCTCTTTCTCTGGCTTCTCTTCAATTCCGAGTCTGTCATTGTCGGCCGGCGCGAGTCGACTGATACTTTATATTTTTCTTCGCTCGCTCATCCGCCATCTTGTCTCTGATTGGTTATAATTATGCAGATGACCTAAGGTCGTATAGAATAGTTATGACGTCAGCTACCATCGCCTATCAGAAGGAATCCTTTCACTGGGTCCAGTCACAAGATTTCGGTGGCCTCTTTTCGCTTTGAACGGACGAAAGAAAGCATTTGGTGGGACAATAGGTGGTCATTGTCTAAATGGGTGTGTATACTGAATCCCAGTAAAAGCTTTTTGCAAACTGAAGCATTAAAAAAGGTCAGGAGTGCCCCTTCAAACTATCATGCTCGATCCGTGTCTTGCTGTGGTGTGTTGGGGCTGATGAGTTAAAGACATAAGACGTTTTAGCTAGAAATATTAAAAAAATATATTTAGTTTTGTCTTAAGGCCTTTTCTTTAGTCAGACCGTTCTGAAACCACCTTTGTCACGTGTTCGGCTTTAAACCTAACTAACTAACTAACTAACTAACTAACTAACTAACTAACTAACTAACTAACTAACTAACTAACTAACTAACTAACTAACTAACTAACTAACTAATTAACTATCCTGATAAATCAGGGCATCACTTCTTCGTCGAAGTAGGGATGAACCTGTTTTAAATCCTTGCTTGTCGGTAGCGGTTTTAGTCGCGATGATTCCTGCAGGAGTAGCAACATCCTGACATCCTGCATGCAGGAATCATCGCGACTAAAACCGCTACCGACACCCAAAGGGTTAACAGGATGATAAGTCCTAAGAAGCAGATTTACTTTACTTCTCTGACAGATTTTTTTTCGCGTAAAAAAGACACAAGACCTTAATTGAAAAGAGAATTAGTATGCATGTAATTATTTAACACAATCATAAAGCCATGATTTAATGGAAACCTCGTTGGAAATTTGGTCTATTGTTTATACAAATGTTGATACCATGAACTAACCATTGTGAGGACTCCAGTGTACTTAGACAGCAATGTCTAGCTGTTGACAATTGAGGTTTCGAGGACAAACAAACAAACAAACAAACAAACAAACAAACAAACAAAAACAAACAAAAGGTCACACACATGTTCAAAACCGCCGTTCGGTGTTTGTCTCAAGAAATTGAAAGAAACCCCAACCACTGACGACACATGAAGACAGCAATGGCAGGTCAAAGCCTATAGTGCTTCGCTTAACAAAGTACACCGAGGAAAGAAATGCAACATCATTGGAATCATCGGAACACTCCAGTGTTTCCGACGATTTCAATGATGTCTCATTTCTTTGGCTCGTTGCGTCAGAAATAAACATTTCGTTGTGCTTTGTTTGAACCCGATACGAAAAGAAACCCAACTAAGAACGCAATTTCCGCCCAGAAGCCTCAAAAGCGAGATTCAAGATTACTTTTGGGACATCAGGGGGAAGGGGGGGGGCGGGGGGGGGGGGAGGGATCTGAATGGCGAGAAAGCAAAGTGAAAGGTGAAAGCAGCGGGGTCCATGTCAAGTCAAAAGATATCAAGTCCATTTTTGTGAAAAGCAATATTTTCATTGCATTACAATGAAACTCTTAAATCTTGCTTTTCTAAAAAAAAAAAAATTGTCTTTTGTCTGCACAGGGCAGAGGAAAGGAAGATTAGACACAGCCAAAAAAGAACGAGTCCGCGAGTCCGCAGTCTGCCTTAGCAGCCAGAGTCATATACATGCACTCTGGTGTAGCCAGACTGGAGTCCCTCCACAATCTCGTGTGATAAACAGAACAAGTGAATTCGTTTTACTGGTGAAAAAACGATGACGTAGTTCGCAAAAAGCAAGTTGCTCCTCGGAGCCAATATTTCCGACTGCGGGCGATTGAGACAGTGTTTGTTCTGCTAGGACTGACGTCTCGGTCACATCGTGACGAGCAAAAGAAATGCGAAATCATTCGAATCATCGAAAACACTGAAGTGTTTCCGATGACTCGAGTGATTTCGCTTTTTTTTTTTGTTTTTTTGTTTTGTCACTCGTCAGCATATCAGTTTCAAAGTTTGTATGGTGTACGTGGGCCCCGGGACGCAGACCCAAGTAAGTATTCGGTCTGCAAAACGTCAATGCACGTGACCAAGTTGTGTCATACCTTCAACTCGACAATTGACCAGAATATTAGAAAGTGTCCCCGTGCTATTCAAACATTCAACAAACTATGTCACTTCCATTAGGTAGTGAAAAAAGTCAAAACCTGCTGATAATATTTTGCTGGAGTGTTTTCTAAAAATAAAACTGTATCAATCTCAGCACATAATGAACACATCAGGTCTAAATAACTTTATGCTCGAGCTTTGTGATGGATTTTTTTTCCTGTGTAAAAATTTCCATTTATCTACATGTGCATGTGTCGAGGTGTGTCTAGATAGTTTTGAGTGTCAGGATGTTGACTATTTTATCTTTCTGTGTACTGCACTCGTATCTGTCGTATCTGTGTTCTCTCTCTCTCTCTCCCCCCCCCCCCCCCCCACCCCAAATTTTGAGCTTTTTTTTGATTAGCGATACTGCTCATTATAAAAGTGATTTATTATTATTATTTGATTTATTATTATTATTATTATTATTATTATTATTATTATTATTATTATTATTATTATTATTATTATTATTATTATTATTATTATTATTTTTATTTTAAAATTATTATTATTATTATTATTATTATTATTATTATTATTATTATTATTATTATTATTATTGCTATTGTTGTTATTATGACGACGACGACGACGATGATGATTTCACTTAAAACTTCACTTTTGATTACCCAGTCACCATGCATAGGTCAAGTTTAGGGGATCGCATTTTGTGTTTGCTGGGCCCTTTCAGAGAAGACCCGGCCTGCTGGGCTGGGTGAAAAATAGCCCGCAAAGAAAACCCAGAAATACCCAGCAGCAAAAGGTCGGCATCTGGTGGCATCATGCACAGAGCACCAGGTACTCTATGACCCGCTGCTGATACAGTAAGTCATATCCAGGCCCTCTAAATCTACACGAGGAATAGATTCTGCGGGGGCCCATGAGTATCTATACCTCTTGCAGTTAGGTGGTGTTCAATTTGTCAGTCAAGAGGTTAAAGGCTCAGCAATGGACGGTAGACGATCGGGTACAGATGCAGCACAGGAAGCGACATGCTTTCACGCCATCAACCTCGGTAATCGAAAGGTTATCCGGGCGTAGTTCTGGCAGTTACAAAGACAGTCTTTTCACACCAGTCTGGCAAGTGCCTGAGGTTTAACACAAGGTCTAGCTGCTACTGAAATGAAAGCCTTGTGTAGGAGATTTTTGTAAGATGCACTAAGAACATTTACTTAAAGGAGATAACTCTGTGTTCAGGCGATCTGCCCTATGGCAAGCCTGGATTGCCAAAAATCATCGATTAGCCGGTTTAACAATGCTGTCTTGCATCAGCTACGACTTTTCTGCCGACACACCGTGTTGTCAATGTTGCCTCGCCTGAACTAAGACGTTTATACCCTTCTTTTCACAACCCATGCGAGTAGGCACACGTACCAGAGGTTTTCAACTACCTTTTGGCAATGGAAGGAACTCTCCTGTCAACAAAGGAGAAGAAGAGCAGAAAAGTCTTCCAGTTTTCGACAATCAAGCTTCACATGGTATGGTGTCTCCCAGGCGCACATATCCATCTATTTAAAGATGCTACAGGCGCCGTAGGGATGAAAGCTGGAGCTTTGAAAGCCTGCTGCTACTAAGCGCTACTTTATGTTTAAACTTCCACCCTGCTATTAACTTCGGTGCATGTGATATATATTTCTGTTTGCATTTCACCGGCGCTACCAGGCCTTCTCTTTTCGAATCGTGGTAATGGGGTTTTTAACGTGCGGACTTCATACATAAAGTTATCTCTTTTTTTTTTATTTTTATTTTTATCCGACATTATGGTATGACATACTAAGAACATTTATAGACGAGATATTGTGATCTATGAACCCTTTACTGTCTGGAATTCGTCGCTTTCATTTGGGATCTCTTTTAACCCATATAACCTCAAGGCCGCATTTCACAATCTTCGGAGGTGTCAGCTAATAACTATACACCCGGTGCAGAAGATATAAATATTCATTTATATATATATATATATTAATTCAAGGGTAGAGCCAGATTGGCTTGGCGCCTTAGGCGCCAGGCCAATCTGGCACTACTGACCCTTGAACTATCCATCTCCTGATGTACTGCATGTGTTTAACCCTTTATCGCATGCTGTCGGTGGCTTGAATGCTGAAGGTAAAAGTACTAAAACCATACACAGTCACACACCGATCTCTTATAAGTTGTAGTAAAACTAAGGCAAATCAGCTGAGTGCCCGTGCAGCGGTAAAACGACGACTGAGCTGGTCGGTGATTTTGGACCCTACGGCTGTCAAGCCGTAAGGTCCATAATCACAGACCAGCATACACTATCATAAACCACACTCACCCGCATCCTGCTCCTTCAAGATAAAAGGCGACTCCTGAAAGACCCACGTGCACGTCCTGGAATCGCAATAGGCCCACAGTCCCCTGTTGATCTGGGCTGTGATGATCCAGTACGGCGTGGCGAAGGAGATGATGTTGGCCAGGTTGGTGAGGACCAGGAATATAAGGCCCACTATGGCGCAACACGTTGTCATCATTTTGAAAGGGTTTTTATGTCGGTGTGGCGTTGCCTGGAATGAAACAAGAAGACAACTGGGTTATACCTCGCCATTCACAGACAGAACGATGAAGGGCGGGCACGATTGGAATTGATGGATGGATGGATGGATAGATGGATGGATGGATGCCGGATGGATGGATGGACGAACGGATGGACGGATGGGTGGATAAACGAATGGACGGATGAATGCGTAGCAATGAAAATGGCTGATTGGGTAGATGGACGGAAGGACAGACGGAGGAACAAAGGGACGGGTTGATGGATAGATAGATGGGTGGGTGGATGGATGGATGTACGGACTAACGGACGGACGGATAAATAGACCGGTGGGTGGGAGCGTGGATGGATGGATGGATGGATGGATGGATGGATGGATGGATATGTGTGTTGATCGATGAAAGGAAGCATTGGTTGGGTTGGTTGGAAGGACAGACTGGATGCATATATAGAGGGGTGGATGGGTGGCTGCGCGAGTGGGTAAGTGGATGGACGGATGGATGGATGGACTGACGGTTGAATGGATAAATGGATGAATGCATAGACGGACGGACGCACGCATTGACGAACAGATAGACGGACGGACGGATGGCGGCTGAACTGATGGACGGACGGGCGGACGGACGGCTGGATGGCTGAAATGATAACAGTTGCATAAGGGGAGTAGAGGTTCTAGTAGTGTATTTGTGCACTATGAAACTTTCAAATCGTAACTGAGTTCCAAAAGTCTTGGCAGTTTTAAGCTTCACTGAGCAACACACTCACACCGTCTTTTTCACCGACAAGTGTCTCGATAAGCGGTCTCTATGGGATTCAAGGACTCTCCCCCTTCCTCCCGGCCTCAGAAAAAAAAAAAGAAAAAAAAAGAAAGAAGAAAAGACAAAAGTAGGTCATAACGGGAGGAACGCAGGAGGCAGGCTGACGAAAACTGCCTTGTCAGCCTAAGATACAGTGCATGGCAATTTCACCACAATCGCCAACTTTCAATACTGGCATGACTGCGGGAGACTATCTTGATAGCTCAGTAAAGCCCCGGTTGTGTCTGATTAGCTTGGCGCCTGTCAAGGCGCCATCTAATCAGACACTACCCTTTAGCTTCATGCTCCAGTCCATCCATCTTCCAACAACTTGCACGTTGCGCGGCTTCAAAAGTCAGTCAATTTGCTGCCGGCTTTGCCGTCAGTCAGTGAGACACAATATGGCGGGAATGCAAAAGCAACCACGCCTGCACATGAAGCTCGGGCAAATTTCCAGGATCTGGAAAAATAACACGCCTGACTCCGTGCCAGTGAGCAGGCAACCACCGGGCGGGAGGTTGGCCGCAGGAGGCCAAGGCCGCCTGCGGCAGACTTCAGCCCGATTAACTGCTGCGCACTGGGGCACTTGCTGGAACTTGACGTCGGTGGAACCACCAACGGCACACTGTGTTTGTGCTTTGTTATGGGTTATATAGCTGCTTGCCGTGTGCTCATTTTTCAAACACTACATGCAAGCAGCTAGTACAATAAACACGAACGAACCATGCCGAGGTAATTCAGGCCAGAGCGGGTCTGATTAATTCATATTTGATTGGTTTCAGTGTCAGTAATCAATAAAAGCTGAGTTGAAAGTAAAAGAGAAAAGAGGGGCCGGTTTGAAAACCGCTATTATGTCGTCAATGCCCACACAGGACGGAGATTGACAATCACCCGTTACATCCTGAGGCTGACTTTACAAAAATGCTTAGTGTCCTATGGAGGCTACATTACAGATTAGGACTGAGATAGATCAACCATTTTAGTTCAAGGTTGGTGCCAGAGTAGCTTGGCGCCTCAGGCGCCAAGCTATTCTGGCACCACCCTTGAACTATCATAATCCAGACGAAAAAAGTGACTGCCAAGCGTGTAAAATGCAAAGAAATACCCAACGGAGAAAGAAACACGCTTAGGAAAGACAGTTACAACACAATGTATTAATTGTGTTGTTAAATGCTAGTACTACAGGCGCCAAGCTATTCTGGCACTATCCTTGCACCACCAAGGTCGATCCTTATCGTTTTGACTTGCGTATTTACCCGAAATATTTATAAATTGTGTTGTAACTGGCTTTTCTAAGCGTGTTTCTTTCTCCGTTGGGTACTTTTTTTGAACTATCATAGTCAAATTGATTTAAAAGACTGAGTAGTGTATCAGGATGAAAAGGTTTACTGAACATATCCTGAATACATATGTGCTAGATTATAAAAATACAGAAATTAAATTCAATACAGTCCAGCTGGACAAATTTGACATATCACCACTTAAAAATCCTCATGGCTGAAAAGAATACAATATATGTCGCACCGAAGTAGTGTGTATAGCAACGTAAAGTTGGCCCACACAACCTAAGTGCGATGAGTCAGAGACAATATACATATTGTCTATGGATGAGTGTAAGGGAACAGTTTGCGTTCGCAGGTAGACTATCCCTGAGCGGAAAATCAGATAAGCGCAAAGATCTGTGTACGACTGAGGTAGGTGAACGGGGAGGGAAAGGGCGCGTGCATGGTTCTAGACTTGCTTTAGAAATCCCCATTGCCAACTATGCGAGCAGATGGATAATTCATGACCGCTCAAGGATAGTACTACAGGCACCAAGCTATTCTGGCACTATCCTTGCACCATCAAGGTCGATCCTTATCTTTCTGACGTGCGTACGGACCAGTAATGAAGAGACATACACGTACTCTACGGCGGCCGTGAGGAAACACTGACCAAAATGAGCATAGCTGGTACCATCAGCGAATAACACAGATCCATACCACTAATCAGTCTAATGAGGTAGGGCTACCGCTGAAAGCGGTAGCGAATCGAGAGAGACAACCAGTGAGACCGGTGCCTGCTGCAGACGTTTCATCCCATACGTATGTTTATTTGGAGTATCTATCATCTTGGCTTCATGACAATACGAGTCTCTTGCTGGACAACAGCTCGGTACCAAACTCTGAATTCGTCAATAAGGACGGGGGGGGGGGGGGGGGGGGGGGGGGGGAGGGGAGGGGGGTGCGTGAGGGGGGAGGGGGGGGGGGGAGGGGGGTTTTCAAACTATCCTAAGATTCGGCACCCGGAGCCGGTTATTTGTGCAGCTGCGCGTGAAGAGCCTTCATCTACTGAAATAAAGTGTCTCAGTCACATTGTACGCTATTATGATCAACCTGAGAACTCGTTTCCAGCAAAGAACAGTCGATGGTCCCCGAAACAGAGGAGTGGAGAAAGGCAGCGGACGATGGTCAGACTTGAAAGGCAATAAGCAAAAAGCCAACTAAAGGACGAACGGAAGGACTGACTGCCTGACTGCCTTTATGACTGCCTGACTGTCTGCCAACCTGCCTGGCTGGCTGACTGACTGACTGCCTGCCTGCCTGACTGACTAACTATATGGCAGCCAGCGAGCCGTCTAAATAAACAAACAAGGAACCATCAACAGTGAAGCCCCACAAACTGAATTTCCAGCAAAGAGCAGTCGATGGCCTCCGAAACTGATATACAAAAGAAAGAGGAGCGGAGAAAGGCAGCGGGCGATGGTCAGACTTGAAATGCAATAAGCGAACAGCCAACTAACGGACAAACCGAAAGACTGACTGAGTGACTGACTGACAAACTGCCTGCCTGACTGTCTGCCTGCCTGCCTACCTGACTCACCAACTAACTAACTAGACACCCATCCATCCATGCAGTCAGCTAAATTAACAATCAACAAACCTTCTACAGTGAAGCCTCGCAAACTGAAAGAATTAACCCATTCAGCCCTGACGCCCTACAGCAGGAGATGGGCCGACCATGATAATTTAAGGGTAGTGCCAGATTAACTTGGCACCACCGCCTTGGACTGTCACACACTGCAGACTGATTGTGTGAAACTGGTTTACAGACCCCAGGGGCATGTACTGCAGTCCTGTCCCCTGTACCAAGACGCCAGGATACAGCATTGGCCACATGGAGCGACGCTGTCAGAGAAACTCTGGGGATCCATTGAAGACCTACTGCAGACCAGTGGGTTGCATGTAGCGTGCTTAAATATAGTGTGTTAAGCTCGCTGACTTAAGGTCTTTCTTGCTTAGTAAAGCTCTTGCTTAGTGCGCGAGTGTTTTCTGTTGCATGGAGCGACTTAGCGATGTGCGTAGCTCCGAACGAGTTCTTAGCGAGCGGGGATAGGTTATTTATAGCTTATGGTGGGGTTCTCCCCTACGTCATCATAGATTGTAGAAATCGGCCAATAAAAACGCACGGTTTTCGCTTCTTCTGACCTAACGGAAACGAAGTATACAAAACGCCGGTGAAATGGCGGCGATGGAAAACAAGAAGTCAAGAGAGAAAGAATGGCAAATTTTTCGTGCAGGCAACCCTGCTTGTCAATCTAATGTAGACGTACATTAGTTAAGGAGTACCGTGTAGGCTCCCATAGTATGAGGATCTATGTCTCAAGTCTAATGTGGATGTACATTAGTTAAGGACTACCGTGTAGTAGGCTCCCATAGTATGAGGATCTATGCTTCTCTGACAACGGCTGGTGTTGGGTTATACCCATCGGTGTGCAGGGTCAGTTGAATCAGTTATGCAGACTCCTCACCGATAATTCCCAGATGTCCGTGAGACGAGGCTGGGTGGGGGGTCCGTGCGTTCCCACGTACATTTCGTGTTCCTCCTTCTCTATCCTAGATGGAAGGCTGTTTCTGCCACAAGGTTTAAGAGAGTGAATTCACATTTCCGTTCTCGCGTTAACACGGCAGCTAAGAACTCTTCCTCAGCTAAGCACGCCGCTACGCACGGGGGGGGGGGGGGGGGAGGGGGGGGGACCGTCCTTAGAATTAAGCACGCCACTAAGCTCGCTCCAGCAGATAAGCACGCTCATGCAACGCACATTTTCAGCTAAGCTTGTGAACTTAGCGCTAAGCAAGAAATTTGCGCGCTAAGCAAGCATATGCAACCCACCCGATCATCATCTTCATCTCAACAACCAATCTTGACAACTGAGGCAGAAACTCGGGAACGCTGAAGAAGAAGAAAAAGAAGAATCTTGGCCGCGCCTGTCGACGGCCAGCTAATCTGGCATTGCCCTTGAATTATCATGGTCGATCCATCTCCTGCAACTGGTTTCATAGTAATTAGATGGCGCCTCCCAAATTTGGGAAATACGGCCGTCGGGCTGAATGAGTTAAAGATGCCTGACAAGTTACTACGAAAGTAGAACACAAAAATGAACACACTTTCAAAAAGCCATTTGTCTGCTGCCAAAATGAATACAGACTAGACACAGTATCCGTTTGTATTTATTATTTTATTTATTTATTTATTTTATTTTTCTGAGCAGTTTACGCACGACCGATTATCAGAACAAAACACCTTTCACAAACGTCGGGCACCATTTCAGACGATTTGCGACGTAAGAACACAAATTGTTAACCCTTTCAATGCCAAGGAAAAGCGAACACGATCCAACCGCAAGAGACATAGATCCTCATGAGCCCCCGCGACTGCGGGGGCTCATGAGGATCTATGCCTCTTGCTGAGACCAACTTGTGTCTACGTTTCTGGGACGGTTTTGGCTTTTGGTCGTGGAATGAACCAATAAATTTCAGAAACAAAAATGTGAGTGCAGTGGCAGGGAAGAAGTTAACCGGATGTCCACTTCACAAATTATTACCGTAAGCACACTCATCATTTACACACTAAACAGACACGGACGACAATCTGTGCGTCTACATTAGTGCCAGGACTGATTCTTTTCTGCACAGCTCACCCAACCCAACCCTTTCCGTTTGCAACAAAACACAGATTTACCAGAACCTCTGCAACGTTCGCAAGAGGCATAGCTTCCCGTGAGCCTCTGCACTGACTTGCAGTACTTTCAGCCCCTTCCCTGCCACTGTACTGTGTGTATTTTGTTTCAGAAATCGTCCTTCATTCTGCGACCGAAAGCCACAGCCGTCCAAGGAAAATGGATACAAATTGGTCTCAGCAAGAGGCATAGATCCTCATGAGCCCCCGCAGTGCGGGGGCTCATGAGGATCTATGCCTCTTGCAGTTGGGTCGTGGTTTTTTTTTTCTTTCTCGGCAGTCATCGGGTTCATGAGACTTTATTCCTCTTTCTGACCAAGAGGTATAAATTCACACGATCCCTTACAACCTTGACAATAGACATAGAGTCAAATAAGACCATGAGATTTATACAAGAGGTGTAGATTATCATGAGCCTCTGCAGTAGTAGGGGTTCATGGGAATCTATGACTCTTGTTGGCCAAGGCCTAATGTGGAACTGAAGAAGCTAATTGAGGTTTTTAGTATGCAAGCGAGTGGCGATCAACATGATAAACAAACCCATTACTTATGTAAGCTAGAACGCAGAAATAAAACGAGTAACTGTAGTAGCCTGCTGTTTTTTGCTGTAGCGAGAATCACAAACAAATAAACAAATCATTTTCTAGCTGTGTGTTTTGAGGAGCAGTTTCTGACCAGGCGGAAAAAAATAACACCCTTTACAAGAAATGCGTGAAGTAATATTTCACATGAACACAGAACAGGTGCGGTAACGTGATAAGTATACGAGTGCGAGTTGTAATTAACCTACTTGTTGGTAACAAATCATCGCCACACACGTGTACACGGTCTGACACTACACAGACAGACAGACAGACAGGCCCATGCATGCATGCAAGAATACACGCACGCAATACACACCAGCTGTTCGCAGAGCGGGTCAATCACGCACTGCACGATAAAAAAATCACACACACACACACACACACACACACACACACACACACACACACACACACACACACACACACACACACACACACGCACGCAAGCACGCACACATGCACGCCGGCACGCACACACACACACACACACACACACACACACGCACGCACACAAACACACACGCACGCACTGCGGTACGCACGCACACACACACACACAAACTGCACTGCTGACAGCTGTTCACAGTTGAAGGCACCCTCTATCAGTATCATTATATGCGCATGTCATACGACTTCCAGATGTTCTGGACACGCGGCTGTCTGAAATATCATTCCCTTGGCCAAATAGGATTTTCCTATTCAGTATCAGAAGGAGTTCTGGGAAGGCATAAACTTGAGTTCACGTGCGTGCGCGCGCGCGCGCGTGTGTGTACGTACGTGCGCGCACGCGCGTGTGTCATTTTGTGTGTCTGTGTAGCTTAACTCATTCAGCCCCGACACACCACAACAAGACATGGATCGACCATGATAGTTCAAGGATGGTGCCAAAATAGCTTGGCGCCCATAGGCGCCAGGCTATTCTGGCACCACCCTTGAACTATCCTGCTCGATCTGTCTCTAGAATTTTAATACAGTCCTTCAAAGGGCGACTTCAAAATTTTTTGGATTTCTGTCCTGGGGTAGAATGTGTTAAATTCGTACAAAGTGCGTGAGATTGTGCAGATGTCGGTGTACATAGTGTAGTCAGTATAACTTTTTGTAACGCTGCTTCTGGGCATTTCTATCTCTATCTATCTATATCCCGTAGTCTTGCCGACCGTTGGGGCACTACTGATGACTTGGCAACCAGCTCCCTCCAATCCTCTCTGTTCTCTACCATTCTCAGCGTATCGCCCAGCTTCAGTCCTGTCCACTCTGAGATATTGTCCTCCCATCTTTTCCTCTGTCTTCCTCTCCTTCGTCCTCCAGGCTCTGGGGATTTAGCGCGTTATAAATGCTCTTTGTTCTTCTTCTTATCAAATATTAACCCCTTCACTGCCGAGAGAAAAAGTGAACACGATCCAACTTGCAAGAGACATAGATCCTCATGTGGATCTATGCCTCTTGCTCAATGACTGAGACCGATTTGTATCCACGTTTCTTAGACGGTGTTGACTTGAGGTCGTTGAATGAACCAAGATTTCTTCAGTAAACAAAAATGTATGTACGGTATACGTGCAGTGCCAGTGAAGAGGTTAAAATGTGGTCAATCGGAGAAACCGCATTGCAAGACTGCGTTTCAGATTTCAATTACCAAAACCGCGTACTTGTCAAGTGCCTGTGGGCTGTTACTAGGTCGCCAGACGACCGTGGAAGAGACAAAAATGAGCATGTTGCACGTGCGCGGCGTACTGATTGGTCAGTCCTCCAGGGACGCGCTGAACGAGTCATAGTTATTGATCAATTTAGGGCTGAAAATTGTGCCGAGGACAAGTTTTGAACGCAGCCTCCTCCTCCACGCCAGCGCCATGCTCACTTCAACGTAAACTGCATCGCCAGTCTGCCGTAAAAGAGATAACCGAATCCGAAATAGCTCGGGCGGTTAAGCGTCGGAGCAAGAGAGCTAAGGGAATCGTCGGGTCGTGGGTTCGAGTCCCCGTCCAGGCCCCGGTAGCTGGACTCGCAATCCAGGGCAAAAAGACGGACTTGTTCCACAGCATGTGTGTTGAAAGGTCCTGGTAAATCAAAGTGGCACAGTTGCAGTGCGCCTGAATTGATCAGTGTTCAGGCCGTACTCCATAGGCAATAGATTTCCCTGTCCCCCATAACCTGCCCGTCAGGGCCGTCCATTATCACTTCGGTGCCGTGGACGTTAAACCCCGAACTAACCAACCAACCAACCGACCGTAAAGGTTTACGGTTTAGGTTTACCAGAGGTTTGTGTGGAGTTGCCGCCACGGTCCCATGCGCCAAGCTATTCCAGCACCATGCTTAAACTCATTGGAGACGTGCCGTATAGGGATACGCGGCGAATCGCCGTGTATCCGTATACGGCGCGTGTCCAATGAGTTAAATACTCATGGTCGGTTAGTCTCAGTTATGTGACCCGAAGAGGGCCAATGTCGAATTTTAGAATTTCAACTTTATGCTGGCTCAATTTATGCGGTGTTGTAAATCGGGAGTAGCTAAAAAATTGCACGAACTCAGTCAGACATTCAAGTTAGTGGATTCACCCATATCATCTGGTTCCATCTGCAAGAGGCGTAGGTTCTCATGAGCCACTGCTGACGCAGTGCTGTACTGGTGCTGACGCAGTGCTGTACTGGTGCTGACGCAGTGCTGTACTGGTGCTGACGCAGTGCTGTACTGGTGCTGACGCAGTGCTGTACTGGTGCTGACGCAGTGCTGTACTGGTGCTGACGAAGTGCTGTACTGGTGCTGACGCAGTGCTGTACTGGTGCTGACGCAGTGCTGTACTGGTGCTGACGCAGTGCTGTACTGGTGCTGACGAAGTGCTGTACTGGTGCTGACGCAGTGCTGTACTGGTGCTGACGCAGTGCTGTACTGGTGCTGACGCAGTGCTGTACTGGTGCTGACGCAGTGCTGTACTGGTGCTGACGCAGTGCTGTACTGGTGCTGACGCAGGGGCTCGTGAGAATACACGCCTCTTGCTCGCAAGGAGTTGCCTTATTAACATTAACTTTATGGGAGTACTTATCAGGTACTAAAATAGTAACGAACGGTACGACCACAAGCCGCAGTGATCGTGGTCGGCGTTCTGGCGAAACGGCCCCTTTAGCCCTTAAAAGCTATGAAGGGGCGCAGCCTACTGTATTTTCTTATTATAAAAGGGCTCAACCGGTCTCTCTCATGCATTGCTTTTGTATAGTGTTTTTTTTCAGTTTATTTCTTCATGTTTCGATTTATTGTGTTTAGTCTTTGCTGTTAATGTTTATTTTCTAACAGGACAGTTTGTAAGAGAGGCGTTTCGCCTAAAACTTTATCCTGTAAATAAAATGTTTCATCATCATCATCTCTCTCTCTCTCTCTCTCTCTCTCTCTCTCTCTCTCTCTCTCTCTCTCTCTCTCTCTCTCTCTCTCTCTCTCTCTCTCTCACTCAAACATAAACACCCATATCCTTTCCGCATAACCGAACCACACCCAAAACAAAACACGCTTACCTCTCAGGAAAGTTCAGTGATGTCTACAGTATATATCCAAAAGGATTGCACGCTAGTCCGCTGACAAAGAGCCGCAAGGCACACACTCGCAGAAACAACCGTTCCGCTATTTCTCGTACAACTTCCACTCAGAGAAGAATTGTACACCCACAGACACACAGTTCAGACCTAACGGTTAGTCAGTAGTAAGTAGTATTACACTCCAGTCCCTGCTGAAAAACTACAGCACCGCAAAACTCAATGGAAACCACAGGCGGGTGTAGACAAATCTTCAGTGTGGAGGCAAAAGACGATCAAGTCCATGTTTGTGAAAGGCGATATTTTCATTGTATTACAGTGTAAATCTCGCATTTCACAAACATTAACATGCTGTCTTTTGCCTTCAGAGAGAAGAACGCACTTCACTTTGTGTAGCGTCAACGCACTGCTTGTGTCAGCAAGAGGCATAGATCCTCATGAGCCCCCGCAAATGCGGGGGCCCATGAGGATCTATGCCTCTTGCATTTAGGCAGCGTTCACTTTTTCTCATCAGCAGCCTCGACAGTGAACAGATGACATCAATAATGAAATACACACAATGACACACAAAAAAAAATGCATTTTTCTACGCAAATCTGTGGCGGAAACTGTTATAACAATAGTGTTAACGCCCCTGACTAACACGCACGCTATTCACAGCCGCTTTCCACTATCAGGATGCGGCAAAAAAATGAGATGGTACTTGGCCTCCAAACGGTATACTCCCTCTCTCAAGAGCAGCGGCACCACTAAAACTCAACAGGAACTATAACGAATATCTCAAGGATGCGGCTGCCGCTGCTGCTGAAATGATGCTAAATTTCGGCCGTGTAACTGGAAAACGTCGTTATCTGACACACGTGATGTTTCATATGTACTGGTGATGCTAAATTTCGGCTGTGTAGCTAGAAAACCTCGATATCCGACACATTGATATTTCAGATAAGCGTTTTTCTGTCACTTAATCGACGACGGTAATTCTATTGCTTTTCAACATTACTGCTGCTAGTGGTAGCTAATCACTTCAAAATTGGTGCTTTGCTGTCTCAAATCTTTCAAAATCACTTCCCACAAATGAATCGCGTTCAGTATTGGATGGAGAAACGC
Organism: Semisulcospira habei; assembly: GCA_036245525.1. NCBI lineage: Eukaryota > Metazoa > Mollusca > Gastropoda > Semisulcospiridae > Semisulcospira > Semisulcospira habei. The sequence continues at coordinate 121,801,204 of BTPG01000001.1, read as the reverse complement.
GATCTATAAACGAACATCACCATCATAATGATAATAATCGCTTCTTTTATTTGACCTTTGTCAAACAGTATCAGAATTTTGTAGTCAAACGACAGTAAGATTCGCTAAACAGTATGATAATTTTTAGTCAAAAGACAGTAGGTTTTGCCGAACAGTATCAGAATTTGTCGTCAGACAACAAGCAAGTTTGTATAAATCACTTTCGGGTGCTTCTTCCACACACTCTCGCTTACTTTAGATCCTCGATCCTCGTTCGAGTTACACAGTAGCAGCACTTGTATTTTCGCAGAGAACAGTAGCTCTCTTTCACACACTCTCGCAGACTGCACTATCAGTATGCTCCTAAGAACCATTCCCTTCTTTTGTCTGCAAATGCACAGCGCCAAACTTTGCAGGCGAATTCGCAGACTTTTGCCTCAGTCGCTGCCTAATTGTGAGGATGGAGATGTAAATGGTACCACTTACGGCAAGCAACAGGCATAGATTCTCATGAACCCCTGCTAAAGCAGGGGCACATGGGAATCTATGCCTGTTGCAGATGTGAGGTTTTTTTTTTGATAGCAGATGCAGTAGAGAGAGGCTGACATATAGAGTTGGGGGTAATCGTGAAATAATCTGCCATCACTCTCCAACTTCTTCGGCGATGTACAGGTAAATGTGCGCATCCCTTGCCACCTACAGGCGTGAAACCTCATAGGCACCTGCCGCGCTTCAAATGTACATCTATTTTTCCTGTGTCTTGGAAAGCGCTGGTCATGAGATTCTGGCAGTACACTCATTGCTGGTAGCTACAAGAGCTGCTGCAACAGCGCGGAGAGGCGAGATGAGAGTAGGGAAGTGGAGAGAGGGAATGGGAGGGAAGAGGAGGGGGGGGGGGGGGGAGGAGGATTTGAAATATAAAGGAGGAAAAGGGGAGAGGAGGACGGCACAAATCGATACGTAGCTCGTTTCGTTAATTTGGACAGGCTCCATATGTATGGTTGGTGCATGCCTTGAAATGTCTTTTTTTAATTTTTAATTTTTTTTTTAGGACTAGAAATACTTGCACTGTTCACAAGCGATCCACTTATATCAATATTTTAGGCTTTTAACACATTTTATCCCAGGATCCAAATCCCTAAATTTTGAAGTTGCCCTCTGAAGGACTGTATTACAATTCTAGAGACAGATCGAACATGATACTTCAAGCGTGGTGCTGGAATAGCTTGGCGCCTATGGGCGCCAAGCTATTCCAGCACCACGCTTGAAGTATCATGCTAGACCCGTGTCTTGCTGTGCTGTATGCTAGACCCGTGTCTTGCTGTGCTGTATGCTAGACCCGTGTCTTGCTGTGCTGTGTCAGGGCTGAATGAGTTAACCTCTTGGCTGCCACTGTCGATATCCGTCGTTCTGCAGACAGAATGTGTAACTATTTTCCGCTGAACAGTATTGTCAATAGCTTTCAAGGGGTTAAACGTCACAGAAAAAAAGACTAAAAGACAACAAACAAAATACAACAAGCGACTCTCCCCTCCCCCCTAGTAAAAGAACAAACAAACAAACAAACAAACAACAACAATAAAACAAAACAACAACAACAAAACCCAACAACAAATAAACAAACAAACAAACAAACAAACACAAATGACAACAGCTTTCAGAGTTATCTGCAGATTTTTTTTTCTGTCGACTGAAAAGTTAAACCCTTGTCTGCTGAGAATATAACTGAATGCAAAAGAAATGCAAGAGACATAGAAAGTCATGCACCTTCACAATTGCAGGCGCTCATGATGATCTGTGCCTCCTGCTGATGCTACTTTATATCCGTGTCCCTTGGATGTCTGAGGCTCCTTAAAAAAGATGATAAGAGGATGGGCAAGAGGGATAATTTCTCATGAGCCCCTGCAGATGCAGGGCTCATAAGAAATTATTCCTCTTGAAATCATTTTCCTGTTAAATAAGTAAAGATTTCAGGCACACAATCTCTTACCAATGGCAGCTAGTGTGGAAAATGTGCCTATGAAAGTCATTATTAAAAAAAAAAAATTTTTTTAGTGTGTGTGCGTGTGTGTGTGTGTGCGCGTGCGTGTGTGTGTGTGTGTGTGTGTGTGTGTGTGTGTGTGTGTGTGTGTGTGTGTGTAAAAATAACACTTTTTTCAGTGTGTGTGTGTGTGTGTGTGTGTGTGTGTGTGTGTGTGTGTGTGTGTGTAAAAATAACACTTTTTCCAGTGCGTGTGTGTGTGTGTGTGTGTGTGTGTGTGTGTGTGTGTGTGTGTGTGTGTGTAAAAATAACACTTTTATCAGCGTGTGTGTGTGTGTGTGTGTGTGTGTGTGTGTGTGTGTGTGTGTGTGTGTAAAATAGCACTTTTTCGTGTGTGTGTGTGTGTGTGTGTATGCGTGTGTGTGTGTGTGTGTGTGTGTGTGTGTGCTGCACTTGTAGTACTTGTTCTTCATTCATTTGTTTGTCTGTCTGTTTGTTTGTATCTCAGTTTGCGTGTCAGTTTGGTTTATTTGAATTTGCTTCTTGAACCAAACTGATAGATTATGACAAACAAGAAGCTAACTGACAACCAACTAAAAAGTCAAATGTACTGAAACTACGAAAGAAAACACGCTTAGAAAGGAGAAGTACAGAAGTACAGCACAGCTGTCTTAACTCATTCTACTCAAGCTGTTCTGGCATCACCCTTGAACTATCATGGTCGATCTGTGTCCTGCACTGTAATGGAGTCTTCAGAGGACAAGGGCACAATTTGGCTATTTCGGTGTCGGGGTAGAAGAGTTAAGCTTGTACTTGTCCTGTATAAGTATGTTTCTTACTTTGTTGGTAATTTCTTTGCATTCTACATGGTTGGCAGTCACCATTTGACGCTGGAAAGTCACTGCTGTTAACCCTTATAGCGCCATGGGCGCATTTCCCGAATTTTGGAAGTCATTTTTAACGACTATGTGCCTCTTGCAGGAGGTGGATTGACCATGATATTTCAAGGGTAGTGCCAGATTAGCTTGGCGCCTTCAGGCGCCAAGCTAATCTGGCACTACCCTTGAATTATCATGGTCAGTCAATCTCCTGATGTAGGTTGTTGGCGCTAAAAGGTTAACTTTTTATCTTTATTAGTTAATAATAATAATAATAATAATAATATAAGGATTTTTATATAGCGCTAAAGCCCCATTGCTAAGCCCAAAGCTTGGAAATAAGCTGTTTTTCTTTTAATAAAAATTAACATGTTTATGGGGTTCAGTTGTTTTCTCTTCCTTATTAAAAATGCCAAATATTAGTGAAAACGCCTGCCATATCCAATATACCCTTTTGAGTCCTGTACCAATATGGGGAGCTTGAGGGATGCGTCATGCATGCAAAGTGCTGTGATGCCGGAGCGCGCGCTCATGCACGGTCCTTAAACCCGACCATTTCATGTGCAAGAGGGATAAATTCTCATGAGCCCCTGCATCTGCAGGGGCCCTTGAGAATCTTTGCCTCTTTCTGGACGTGAGCGGCCTTATTTAGCCTTAGGTTACCCCCAATTTCCTCAAACAAAGGAGATTACTACGTTTTCAGCACATGACTGCTCACACGATCGAAAATCGCGAGGGGTTAGGTCAAAGAGAAAGATTATCCTCCGCCGAGAGGGAGCATTAGTTTGTGTCCGTTTGTGAAATCATATGTATTCTGCGGTGGAGTTCGAAGCAAACTCGTTTCAGCCCTCAGCTCGTGCACTGCATGCATGGGAGCAAATTAGAGTAGTTTAGCGCCAGCAGAATGCAGCCTCTTCCACGGCTGAATGTTGATAGCGTGACAGGAAAGATGACAACACTGTGTAGGAGGCTCCTGTGCAGATGGGTGCCTGGCGGCGAGCATTGACTTGTTTAGGACTATGATTTCCATTATCTGTGGTAATATACTCTGGGGCATAAAACACGCGACGCCAATTTCAGCTATGAATACTCGCACACACACAAAAAAAGAACAACTTAAGAGGAAAATGTTAGAGAATTTGAACACGGTTGGCCGGTGTGGGCCCGTCTGGAAGAGTGCAACTTGACTCAACTGACTGGCCGGGCGCTTAGATCAGTCGCCGAAAAAACCGACACCGTAGTATTATTTTTCATAGACACATTTAATTTAACTACAACAATAACAACTTACTACAACTGACAACAACTGAAAAGAACTTATTCGGAACTTGCGCCATGCCAACCATTGGAAAAGCCGGTTCAGTAACTACTCAGTCAGTCATTCGAGTGACGTGCCGCCTCCGGATACGCGGCGTAAGCCGCGTATCCGGAGGCGGCACGTCTCGAATGAGTTCAGTAACTTGATGAGTTCGCAGATCTTCGCAATGAAACTGATGAATCTCCTGTACTGAGAGTCAGTCGCCGCTGACTGCCAGTCATAAAACCAGTAGGCTGTTCAGTTAGTCACAGTGTCCGCCCGGCAGCCGCCGGCTCGTCTGCCGCCGGGCAATCCGCCATGATGTCCGGCCGCCCGTACTCACTGGCTAGTATTAAGTGCTGGGACCGGCGGCCAAAGGACTAACTCGAGTCAAGTTCAAAGGGCTAACTTAATTCAGTTAGATAAGTTTACACAATCGACTGAGACGTGCCGCATCCGGATACGCGGCGTTACGTCAGTCTCGAATTAGTTAAAATGTCTTCCGCCGCCTGGTCTTCAGTTTAGGCCGCTATAGAGTCATTTCAGGGTACGAAGGACTCAGTGAGAGGTCTGATTCAGTGACCGTCAGTCTTTTGTTTAGCTAACCATTATCGGCAGAGCGGATAACCCGTTGCCGCGGGCGGTATCCGCGAAGTTTAGCAACTCAGTGAAATCAGTCCGCCATTTTCAAACTACCTTCCCATTCACTGAGTTCAGTCAAGTAAAAAAAGGGTATATGCCCCAGAGTATATTACCACAGATAATGGAAATCATAGTCCTAAACAAGTCAATGCTCGCCGCCAGGCACCCATCTGCACCCAGAGTATATTACCACAGATAATGGAAATCATAGTCCTAAACAAGTCAATGCTCGCCGCCAGGCACCCATCTGCACAGGAGCCTCCTACAAAGTGTTGTCATCTATCCTGTCACGCTATCAACATTCAGCCGTGGAAGAGGCTGCATATGTCCATATTTGTAGTTGTTGTTCATTTTTCTCGTTTGTTGTCGTTTTTGTTTGTTCAGTTGTTTGTTTCAGTGTCACTGATATCGGCAAAAACCAGAGAGGTGAGACTAGCGTGGTAGACTGAACTGTACACATACTAAGGGGAATTACTCAGCGCCAGACAGACAAACAGTTAGATCCCCTGCCCCCGCCTTTCAGGGTGAGACACCCAATCGCCCGCCCACGCAGGTATAGAACAAGGCCATCGTATATTATTATATCCCTTAACAAAGGATGCATCAGGTCAAGCCTTTAATCCATGTCTTTTTCTGCGGGAACTTACGAAGTACTGAGGCAGGAGAAATACAAATACACAAACAAGAAGGTGCACTACTAAGTGTGGTCGGGTAAATACCCTGATTTGCCACAGTGGATGCACAAGACAATACTGAACAATGTAACGACACATTTTGCCTCGAGTTATAAAATACTCATAAATCAGATAGTTGAGGCTAGCGCTGGTAGAACGGCTGTATCAGGGTATTTACCCGACCACACTTAGTAGCGGGCACCTTCTTGTTTGTGCACCTTAGTCAGTAGTGCACCATCTTGTTTATCAGTTTCTCTTCTCAGGTCAATGACTTTTTCAAATATTTATCATAGTTAACACATTTTACCATGACCTTGTTTGACTGGCTGTGAAGTAACAAAGTGTTCCCCAAACACGCATAAAGCATCCTAGGTATTCCTGACACAGTGTAAGAGATTAATCAACACTAAGCGCTTACACCCTCCTTACACTAGTAATCCTTTCAGTTCCAAAGCCATTTGGAACGAACGAGAGGCGCTAAGGCGGACCCAAACGTCAACAAGAGACGAAAATGGGGATTCCGGTTTGCAACCAACGACTCCGAGTCCCAACCCGAGAGCGAAATTACGGCGGATTGACAACTGATTGACAAACATCTCCCACAAGCATAGATTCTTATGAGTCCTCCGGGCGCATGAGGATCTATGCTTCTGGGAGATGTTTGGGGTGTTGGCTATGCTTATGGTGGAAGCTGGTTATCCTCGTTCGTTGCTGTGAGTCGTTCGTACCAAACAAAACCTCTATAATACCCGCTTACCCCTTGACGGCAAAAGACAGTAAGCCCATTTTTGTAGAAAAGCAAGATTGTCATTGAAAATCTAGCTTTTTATAAAACTGGTCTGACTCTCCTTGCGCTGACGGCTTGTTTATCAGAAGTCTCTCCAGGCCCAGAATTATTTTCGATACTGTGCCGATGCTGATCTATTCAAATCTTATTTAAAATAGTTCAGTTCAGTCCTTCGAGACGGGATCTCTGCGCTCGGAAAGGCCCATACGTGCTCCACCCATCACGTCGGAAGGCTTGATTTCGATATCGTGGTTAACTCATTCTGATGATGATGTCCACTTGTAATGCGCATCCACTCCATGCTATAGCTTGCTCAGGGCGCAAAAAACAACAAAACAAAAAACAAAAACAAACAAACAAAAAAACACACACACACAAAAAAACAACAACAGCAGCAAAATATGGCTCGACCATGATAGTTCAAGGGTGGTGGTAAAATAGCTTGGCGCCCATTGGCGCCAAGCTATTCTGCCATCACCCTTGAACTATCCTGGTCGATCTGTCTCCTGAATTGTAATGCAGTCCTCAGAGGACAACTCCGAAATGTGGGTATTTCGTACCTCGGGCACAATGAGTTAATAAACCAGACCAGTATTGACACGATATCGAAATTCCTACACCGTGAAGGCTCAAGACTAGTGCCTGACAGGTCTGGCGCCTCTCTATGCCTCTCAAGCCTATCAGACGCTACCTTTAGCTGTCGTGGATCTATCTTCCGCGGAACCGAGCTCGTTGACAACGGAAGCGAAAGCGGCGACACGCAATGGCCAACAAATTCCGCAAGTGAGTACGTCAGAGTTATAACTCAGCACACGCCCCTAACTCATTTGTCAAACATCATGTGACATTTTAATGAGTTAGCCTAAATTAGCTTACATGCATGACAAGAAGAACTGTCAGTGAACACATATTTGGTGCGACCATACTTAAATGCGCCGTGTGGCTGTCGGTAGCTGTTTTTGTCGCGATGATTCCTGCAGGAATAACAACACCCTGTCATCATGCAGGAACAACAACATCCTCCCATCCTGCAGGAATCATCGCAACAAAAACCGCTACCGACAGCCACATGATTAATGCAAATTTGTGGCACGGTCTGCGGCATTTTGCGGCTTAGAACAACCGTGGGAACAAAAATTAATTAATGCAGTCACATCTCAGACAAGTCAGTTTTAGCTTTCTAATTTGACCTGTGCTGGTATGTGATTAAAAAAAATATTTCGAAGTCAAAAAGCTTTAAAGCGACTTGCTAAGAAAAAAAGCGTAAGAAGTTCTCAATATTTTTATAATGTTGGACAAAAGGGCTAACTTGAATTATTAAGTTTAAATGTCGTTATCGTATTATAATTATCGTATTTTATCGTATCTTGCCTTATCTTATCTTATCTTATCTTATTCTATCTTATCTTATCTCATCTCGTCTTTTGTCTTGTGTTGCCTGATCTTCTCTCATCTCATCCGATCTGATCTGATCTCATCTCACCTCATCTCATTTTAACTCATCTCATATCTTGTCTTGTCTTGTCTTTTTTTTTAATCTGATCTGATCTCATCTCTTGTCATGTCTTGTCTGCTCTTATCTGCTCTTATCTGATCTTCTCTCATCTAATCTCATCTCATCTCTTGTCTTGTCTTCTTTTCCCTTGTCTTGTCTTCTCATCTCTTATCACAAATTTTCGCCGGGTTGATTCGTGCTGGGTAGATTTACGTCTACAGATAGCGAAGTTGACTCCTTCAGCACAGCGGTGGGCAACGCATTATTTTATATTGCCCCAAATCTCCCCTCCCCACCCCCTGTCCTCCACTTTCTCACCTTCACGCATGTGGTACTAGGTCATTTATTTTAATTTGTTCCTATTGTGTAAACCCGTCCATGTAAAGCTGTCAGTAGAATCGTGTCAGTTTTAACAAAACACGACTGGCGAAGTAGCTGAAGCGGAACACGAGTAACTCGTTAACCCATTGAATAAATTAACTCATTCGAGACGGGTCGCATCCGGATACGCGGCTGTAGCCGCGTATCCAGGTGCGACCAGTCTCGAATGAGTCAATGAAGACACTATGTACAGCGGGAGACATTGGAAAAGGCGCCTAGCTAATTTGGCACAACGGTACCCATTAAATGTTTAAACCGAAGCATTTTCCGGCCAATGCTAGTACCAAACAAATCGTCATCGACACTCCAGTATTAAGTGTGAATGACACTCCAGTATTAAGTGTGAATGACACTCCAGTATTAAGTGTGAATGACACTCCAGTATTAAGTGTGAATGACACTCCAGTATTAAGTGTGAATGACACTCCAGTATTAAGTGTGAATGACACTCCAGTATTAAGTGTGAATGACACTCCAGTATTAAGTGTGAATGACATAAAGCAAAATCACGGTTGCGGATTTAGGACCCTAGTGAACGATTCATAATTGTATGTCACACCGTGAGATTGCCTTCGTCGGTGTAAACCTTTTCAGTGCCGAGAAATGTAAACACCACCCAACTGCAAGAGGTATAGATCCTCACGAGCCCCCGTAGTTGCGGGGGCTCATGAGGATCTATACCTCTTGCTGACAACAATTTGTATCCGCATGTTCCTTGGACGTCTAGTGTTTGTTGGTCTTGAAATAAAGAAGATTGCGGAAACACAGTCTGCATCAGCTGGCACTGAGCGACTTAAAAGACAAATTGACATTCGACAAGTTTACTTATATTCGAGACGTGCGGCATCCGGATACGCGGCATGAAGCCGCGTATCCGGATGCCGCACGTCTCGAAAGGGTTAATGAAGACGTTATGTACAGCGGGAGACATTGGAAAATGCGCCAAGCTAATCTGGGGCTACCCGTGAACTATCACAACCGTTCCCACTGCTGATACAAAACGTCGTCATTCGACACTTCGACTTTGCATTATTAAGTTTTAATGACATAAAACAGATTGCGATTGCTGCCTTATAGCGCTTCTCTAGCTATCTTAATTATAAGCCACTTGACACGTTCGCAGTGAAACGGACAAGGGCGGTCCCCTGAAGACATGATGTGGTTAAACAAGCAGTCACACCTCTTAATTAATTAATTCTAGCACTTGCGGTACCCCAGGACATACGTAATATGACAATTTTTCTATGATTCGTAATATTTTTTTGGGTGCCTGTTGTTTTGTGCTTTGTATTATTTTCAGCTAAGACCGTTCCCTTTTGGATGCAACGCGAAAATTCAAACAGATGCTGCTCTGCCTCGAAACCATGAGTTTAATTGGACTGGATTAGATGGGGTTGGATTAGTAAACTGGAATGGAATCGCACTGGTCGTCTCCCTCGATTCTCGACTGCTGACAGGGGTACCGAAGCGAGGGAAACAGCCAGTCTGAATTGGACTATGAGTGGCATAGACTAGATCAGACTGAGCGGCACTGGATTCCGCTGGATTTGTTTGGGCTGAATAAGATTGGACTGGTAAAATAAACCAGTGCGTACTGGAGTGGGCTGGATTGCACTTAACTGGGTGTTTCTTTTTCCCGTTTCGTGACCAACTCTATGTATTGAAGAAACTGTCGCTTCACTGACTGACGACTGATTTGGATCGGGTTGAACTGGACTGGACTGCACTGGGCAGGACTGGACTGGGTTGGGCTGGTCTGGACTGGGCTAGATTGGACTGGACTGGACAGGACTGTACTAGCTGGACTGGACTGGACTTGAATGGAGTGGACTGGGCTAGACTGGACTGGATTGCCGCACTGGACTGGTTTGGATTGGATTCTGCCTGCTCCGTCTGCACTGCTTAAAAACTATGTTATAAGGATTATGACATGGCATCCAACATTGACCCTGCTGCATTAAGAATCAGGCTTGCAGGAGCAAAGGGAAGAGGGGGGGGGGGGGGGGGTGGCGAGGCGCACGGGTTGGGGGGGGGGGGGGGAGCGTGGACAGCCTCGTAATTTGTATTCTGACAGAAGCAGAAGGAAACTGCTTAACCTTTTCACTGCCACAACACAATGAAAGTCAATCAAATGCAAGAGGCATAGATCCTGTTGAGCCCCCGCGGTCGAGGGGGCTTTCAGGATCTATGCCTCTTGCGGGTACCTTGATATCCACGCTCCTTCAGCAGAGGGCGTTTGCAGGCACTCAGTCTGCGGCGTGTTGAAAGACATAATTCATTGCTCAAAATCCTGGCTGCTGCTTTTGTCTTGACACTTCGCTTTGTCACAGTCAGCCACATTGTTATGAGGCAGGGACGGATCCGTCAGTTGTCTAGGGGAGGGGCAGGGTGGGGCGGGTACACATTTTTGTTTAGGAATTTTACGAAGCGCCCAGATGTGTGTGTGTAAAGGGGGGGGGGGGGGGAGGGGACCTTTTCAGTGCTGGCCGAGAAATCAAACTACGAGGCTCGTGTCGGGCGGAAAGGGGGCGGTGGGGAAGGGGGAGTTTGGGGGGGCCGGGGCGGGGAGGGGGGAGGGCAGTAGAAATTAATTTACTTATCTTTATCTTCCTTTTCTTTTTCTTCTTCCTTATTATTATTATTATTATTATTATTATTATTATTATTATTATTATTATTATTATTATTATTATTATTATTATTATTATTATTATTTTAAGGCCGGTGGATGCCGTGGGGGTAAGGAGCGAGAGACAAGGAGCACTAATGCAAACGCAACCCCTCCCCTTGATCCGCCCCTGAGGGGAGTTATTTTATGCAGATGAATTTTCAAGCATATGAAATTTGGGAACTGCTTTAATTACCCGTGATAGTTAGCCGCCTGAAGGACTTCTTTCTTTCTTGACAGCTTGAAGATTTGAAGACAGTTATTCTTAATTTGGTCTACCGCTGTGGACGGCGCACTTGTACAGTCTGTGTTTTCTGAAAGGCTACTTCTAGTAGAACACAGTTGTTGCTTAAGGAACTCTGTAAATCTTCTTCACAATGCGGACTTCACTTGTGTTGTGCTTGGTGCTCCTGGTTGCGGCTGTTACAGGTCGGTGTTTACTTGTTCGATGATCTTTGACAGTTTTAAAATGAAGAAATAAATACTTGGGAAAAGAGGAAAGCAGAGAGAGAGAAAAAAAAAAAAAACACCCCAAACCCAAACACTTTTGTTATTTTTTCTTTTCTTTTCTTTTTGTTTTTAGCTCATTCTGCTCCAGGACCGAAATACGCAAATTTTGAAGTTGCCCCCTGAAGACTGTCTGTATTACACTTCTGGAAACAGATCGAGCGTGACAGTTTAAGGGTTGTGCCATAATAACTTGGCGCCTATGGGCGCCAAGCTATTCTGGCACAACCCTTGGACTATCTCGCTCGATCGATGTCTTGCCGTGGCGTGTCGGAGTTGAATGAGTTAAAGTTAATAACGGGGAAGGAAAAGACAAGAAAAGAAACCATAGAAGAGAATACATTTATTTTCCATTTTTCTGCGTGTTAACTTTTGATCGTTTTTTAAATTAAAAATTAAAAGAAATTACAGATTTACCAGTTCTGTTTTATTCGGTTTACATAAAAGCACAATTGTTAAGAGCAAATACTAACAACACTTAATCATACTAGCCACCATAGTCAAATAAATTGTTTTTATTGATTCATATTCAGATACTTTCTTGTCCAGCCGAACTTGACATTTGTCGTTGGCTTCACAACGTGACATAAAAAATTGCACTTGTAAGCAAAGTACTATCATAAAGACTGCTAAATCAGCGGTAAGATGTTAAGTTACTAACACACTCAACATATAGCTACAACTAACAAAATATACACACTTATATACTGAGGAGCAAAAGAAATGCGACATTTTTGGAATCATCGGAAACACTATAGTGTTTCCGATGATTCCAAAAATGGCGCATTTCTTTTGCTCCTTAGTGTAACTTCATCCCACACGGTCATTATTCATTTACTTTTTTTTTTTGTCTGCCCATAAGGTGTACCAGTAATGGAGGCAGGTCCAGGAATGATGCGCACAAGTTCTGGGCGAGGCTATTCCGTCCCCATTGTGGAACAGGTCTGTATAATACCTGTGTCTGTCTGTCTGTCTGTCTGTCTGTTTGCCTGTTTGATTGTCTGCCGGCCTGTGCGTAGCAATACCAGTCTGGCTGTTTGCTTCTTTGTATGTCCGTCCGTCTCGTAGGCTTGGTTCGAGAATTTCTTTTTTGACTATATTTAGACTCAGCTTCTTGCCCCTAAAAATGTATTGAGCCCTTAAAGGGCAATTGTAATAAAGTTATTTTGAATTGAATTGAGTCTGAAAAGAAAAGAAATCCAGACCGAAAAAGTGACTAATAAAGACAAAAACAATAATAAAGATATGATCAAAATGATAAAAAAAAAATTATTATTATTTTTAGCTTGTTGTCGTTTTCTTCAGTCGTCACTTACTTCCTCCACGCCCTGACAAGATACCCAGTGCGCAAAGGCCATCAGACCGACGTCGGCCGCCGTTGGCCCGCGCACGGCCGTGCGCGGGTCAACGGCGGTCGATGTCGGCTCGATGACCTTTGGCGCATTGTGTAAGTAGCGAAGTGCATACCTGTTTGTTTGTATATTTTGAAATAAGGTAAAACATCAATAAATATTAATAAGCGTTCTTGTTTCTCGGTTGGGTTATATTCTATGAGGAGAGATGCACACAGCGAAAACACATTCTCCGCCAAAAAAGTTAAACGTTTATGGCTTAACGTCTGCTGTCCATCAAGAAGGTGATTGATTTCAAAGACGGGGCACCGAAAAGAGGCCTGTACAAACTTTGACCCCAGCTGGGTTCGAACCCACGACCTTTTGGATGAGAGTCGAACGCTCTGCCACCGAGCCACCCAGTTTCCCCCCCCCCCCCCACCCCTAATCTCCGTCAAAGCCTATGAGACAGTGAAACGAAAGAGGCTGATACGATAAATCGATACGTACCGTGAAAAGAAAAAGAAGAAAAAAGAAAAAGAAAAACAAACAAACAAACAAACAAACAAACAAACAAAAAACCCCAACAACAACAACAAAAACAACAACAACAACAAAAACAACAACAACAACAACAACAACAACAACAAAAACAACAACAACAACAACAACAAACACTTGTCTCGGTCACAGATTGTTGGTATTCGTTGCTTCTGTATGTCCGAATGAGTGTCTGTCGGTAGGGCACACACATGCTGCGGACAAATTCTGTTATATGTAGGGCCTTCTCTGTCGCTCTTGTGCGACACTGCCCTGTGTAAAAGCAACAGAGAGTAAGTCCATTTTTTGTGGAAAGTAAGATTTGCATTGTATTAAAACGAACATCTTGCTTTTCGCAAACACGGACTTATTGTCTTCTGCATTTAAAGGGTAGTACAATCCTTCACTGTTCTGTAATATCTCTTGGAGAGAACTGAAGAATATAATACAAACATAAATAAATAAATAAATAAATAAATAAATAAATAAATGAATAATAAATAAAGAAATAACTATAAACACAAATAAATAATAAATAAATAAATAAATAAATAATACACAAATAAATAAATAATAAAAAATAAATAAATAAATAAATAAATAAATAAATAAATAAATACATGCCGGCTGGCATGCAGGCAAACAAGCAAACTAGCAAAGCAAACAAAACAAACAAACAAACAAACAAACAAACAAACAAACAAACGAACGAACGAACGAACGAACCAACAAACAAAAAACCCAAACAAATAAACAAACACATAAAATCTAAAAAACCCACACATATAAAATCTTAAAAGCTAACACTTTTCTCTGCAATAAAGAAGGTGAAATCATCAAATAAAAATTGTTCTAAATAACAAAACAGCTTTTTTCCTTTATAAAAACACCTTTCCCCTTGTTCAGGTGGCTTTCCCAGCGGCGGGTACTCCAGCCTGGGACCAGCTCCAGCGAGACGCCCGCTACATGGCGCTCAAGTACATAGGTGACAGACTCGCTCTCGTGGACTTCAAACTGCCCATGGACAAGCAGGCCGTGGAGCAGGCCATCACTGAGGCCATCATGTGGAGAAAGCTCAAGTACGGCGGCGCCACGCAGAAGCCCATTTAAAACCATCCGCAGATGCTCATCCAGTGAACGCAAGGCCCCGGGGCTGTATGGTGACTCTGCGGGCTGAACGAGATGACAGCGACCGTGACGGGGTCCCAAAAGGGGTCCACAACGACCGCAGTAGTCCCGCGCACGACTGTGCGCGGGACCACTGCGGCCGTCGTGGGTCCGAAGACATTTTGCTACCGGGGTCAGATCTTAGAAAACTGAGCGTGGCAGCGATTAGATCAACTGTAGGAACTAAAGCGGGCCAGTGTGTCATCCAGGGATCAGTTGCTCGAGCCAGTTTACATCCTGTGCAAGCCATTAGGCAAGGTGCTCCGCTATATAGCGGAGCACCTTGCCTGGTAGCTTGCGCAGGACTAAGCTCACTCATGCAACTGGCCTCCGGGTGGTAGTGTAGATAATTTTCAATAACCGGCAACGTCCTGTCCTAGTCCTAACGGCTTTGCTTGAACTATTTGTAGTCCCACGCAAGACTGTCGATCCGCTAAAGGTGCTCGCAGACGGTTCAAGTTTTGGGCTTGAAATGCTTGAAACAGCGCTTAGCGGGGATTGAGGCAAAGTTGAACGCCACTCCGAGAGTCGAATTCAACTCCGTATCCACTTTCAACCCATATAGAACTGGTCCTATTTTCTTTCAAGGCTCTTTCAAGTTAAAACACGCTAGCCAATCACCTGCGGAGTGATATAGCAGACGCTTCCATATCTTGAGCAAGTTCAACGGTTACTTTGTCTTCAATTCGATCAACTTGAACGCGCGCCTCGCACACTCGTCCGGTCCATAATCGGCTTCGTTAGCGGCGTTGTCTGCATAGCCATACCACGTGAGCCATAACGCTGCAGGCGATTGACTAGCGTCTGCGAGCACCTTAATTAAAAAATGCAGAGGGACAGTTGTTTGGAAGTCCCCTCAGAGGACAACTGCAAAATGTGAGTATTTCGTACCTGGGACACAATGGGTTAAGAGTAGACTTACGAACCGGACTAATACACACGTAATGCATATAATGTGGATATGTTGGTTAAATTTGTTTCTGGCAAATGTAAATACATGTACCAGATGTTATATGGGCTGGCAATTTATCTAACCAATGGACTGTAGGCAGCGGCTTTTTCACTGACTTCGCGCTTGACAAACAGCGCTACCAACAAACAGAGGGTTTACTATTATTCAAAAATCAGGGCCGGATCACTTACATGTTTGTTGGGGGGGGGGGGGGGGCAAATTTTTTTGGGGAGAAATTAACCACCTGAAACAGACACCTAAAGCAGAGTTTTGACTGTTTTGAGTATGGCTTTATTTTATTTTGTTCACCAAGGTGAGCAAAGATCACCCTTCAGTGTATCAAAGTTTTATGTTGTAGTTTTATATGGGGAAAGGGGGGGGCATGGCCCCCCTAGCCCCCCCCCCCCCTGGATCCGGGCCTGAAAAGGTTATACAGTATAACTTGTTTCGAGCACTCACCCTTGTTATAAGAAACAAGTGGTCTTATCTCATTCTGCCCCAAGACCGAAATCCCCAAATTTTGCCCTTGTCCTCTGAAGACTGCAGTGCAGTGCAGGACACAGATCGACCATGATAGTTCAAGGGTGATGCCAGAATAGCTTGGCGCCCATAGGCGCCAAGCTATTCTGGCATCTCCCTTGAACTATCATGGTCGATCCATATCTTGCTGTGGTGTGTCTGGGGTAGAATGAATTAACCCTTATCATTCGGAATGCGCCAGTGTGTGAAATAAGTGTGACTACTGAACATAGTTCAAGGGTAGTGCCAGGATAGCTTGGCGCCTCTAGGCGCCAAGCTATTCTGGCACCACCCTTGAACTAAAGCCATTGGTCTATATTCTTATTTGTGAGCACAACAATGTGGCTTGTAAATGGCAGTGTACAAATTTGAAGCTTTTAGCCTCATTATATGGGTATAAGACAAGCGGCTCAGGAGAAAAAAACAGCGAGATGTCGAAACTCAGAACCCTGGCCAGACCTTCCCCTGCAGCCACTGCGGTCGAACCTGCCTGTCCCGGATTGGCCTCCGCAGCCACGAACATGCCTGCGGCAGACGTCGTGGGCAACCCCTATAAAATCTTTGTTCGCGAAGTCAAGCCAAGAGAGAGAGAGAGAGAGAGAGAGAGAGAGAGAGAGAGAGAGAGAGAGAGAGAGAGAGAGAGAGAGAGAGAGAGAGAGAGAGAGAGAGAGAGAGAGAGAGAGAGAGAGAGAGAGAGAGAGAGAGAGAGAGAGAGATGGGTAAACAGACGGGTGCTATCTCAAGAGAAGTTTCAAAGGGGCGAAAAGCAGTGCCAACTGTCACTAAAGACTATTATATCAGGCAGCCACCTTGACGATGGTCTTTAATGACAGGTGATCTCTCATAAATGTGGTCGCTCAGAACAGGGTTTGCTGTACTGAGTGGTCATACTCTTAGTAGGTAGCCGAACAACTATGCTGAGGGATACTATACGTAGAACTGGGGAAAGATTTCATGTTTGTTAAAACTTATCAACTAAGTTCGTGAAATGTTGATAACCAAACTATAGACGAAGCAGTTTAGACATATAACGCATTCGAGACGTGCTGCCTTGCAAATACGCGACTTTAAGCCGCGTATCCGGAGGCGGCACGTCTCGAATGCGTTAACAAAAGAAACAATTTTACCCCAAAACCAGCGCTCACAGTTTGGGGTTTAGCTTTCATATGCCATCTGACAAGATGATACACATAAAAAAAGAAGCTGGTGAAAAATCCGTGCAAATTCTGTAAGCTGGAACCATCTACGACCCCAATAAGAAAAAGCCCCTCGTGTCACGTCGGCCACAGTGGGGCCGCGCACGGCTGTGCGCGGGCGCACTGCGACCGAAGTCGGCCCGATGAACTTTTGTGAACTTGGTTTGCATATTCATTGCACGGTGCTGTCGTTGAAATCGTCTGTTTATGCGCAATGACAGGCACCGATTTCAGCAAGAGAACAGTTTTCATGCAAAAAAAAAAAAAAAGAAAAAAAAAAAGAAAAAAAAGAAGTAATCTTGTTAAATATGATGTAAATAAAATAACAATGTGTTCGTAGCAACCAATGCTTTGTTCATTGATTTGTAATTTTTAGTCTGTGATTTTAGACCCTACGGCTCTGCGGGTTCATGCCTAAAGTCACATACAACCACCTATATATGTATGCATTAACATAATTATGTATATTTTGTTAACACATATAACTTCGACGCAGTACGGCAGGAAATGAGCTGACCATGATAATTCAAGGTTAGTGCCAGATTAGCTTGGCGCCCTCAGGCGCCAAGCTAATCGGGCGCTATCCTTGAATTATCATGGTGGATCCATCTCCTGCAAAATGGTTCATAGTTGTTAGATGACACCTCCGAATTTTGGGAAATGCAGTCCCCAGCTCAATTATTCTCTTGCCGGAGGTGAGCGCGTTCAGAGCCATTGACAAAATCTGGCACACCTTTAGGACGGTTAACCACTTCACTGTCGCATACCGCGAACAACACACAACTACGAGGCATAGATTCTCATGAGGCCCCGCATATGCCGACAGGCTCCAAGCTAATCTGGCACTACCCGTGAATTATCATGGTCGATCCATCTCCTGCTGTAGGGCGTCAGGGCTGAATGGGTTAACGTTATCGGGTATCTGCGATAGTTTCCGAGGCACTGGCATTTCTAGGAGTTGGTAGTGAGAGGGTTAAGTGTCTACGTTGCGTATTTACACGGTGATTGACGCTAACGAACCAAGCAAGCGGATAAACCAGGCAGTTAATGGACCATTATAGTATCGTCAACCAGTAAAATGAAGGGACAAGCGAAAAAATAAACGAAAACAAAGTGAAAGAACGCATTATCAAGTAAGAATTTAAAAGAAACAAAGGAAAATACATTATTTAACAAAAAAAAAAAAAAAAAAAAAAAAAACCGAAGAAAGAAAGATTGAAAGAAGAAATCTAGACAGAAGTCAAACAAACTGATTGAACGATCTAACTGACCGACCAACCGACCGACCACCCAGTCAACCATGACCATTACAGATTGTAATTACTGCGCATGGTGAGATCAGAGACTTTTAAAGTCTTCTTATCGTATCATTTTATTTATCATTTCTGCAGAAGGATTAGAGCAATATTTTCACTGATCAACATCAACGTTACAAAAATCAAATTGTATAACAACACACCTGTCAGTCAAAGAAAGTTTACATTGAGAAAGATCTCGAATTTCTTCTGCCTTGTGAAGGCGAAGGAGAGTAAGTATTTTTGTCAACAGGATGTACAAGTCTATAATACAACGAAAACCTTGACCAAGACTTTTTTCTCCTAAGTTCGCCCCCTTTGCACTGAATAGACGATTTCCGGAAATCAGAAATAGGTAAAAAAACTGCGTGTCTTTTGACACGAACAGTGGATTAAAAATCCGAACAAACATGCGATATGGCTTTTAACCAACTGTTTGAGTCAAAAGGAGATCAGTTTTTGACCTACTTCTTATTTCCGAATATCGTCTATTCAGTGCAAAGGGGCCGACTTCTGACTTCAGACAAAAGTCATCACAGGGCAGTCTGAGTCATGTCGCATTGACACTGTGCCGTCTTGTTATGCGGCGGCAGTGCATTTCACGACCTCTTGGTCAAGTAACTTGACTCTTGCTTGTCTTGATTGTGTCATGTTCGGAGTCCACCGCGGCCGGCGTGAAATAAATGGAACGTACCATGTCGTGGGTTTACCGAAGATTTGTCCAGCACCACCGCAAGAAAGATGATACTCCTGTGGATCGCTGGCATTGTTTTACTCTGTAAGTTTTTCTTTTGTTAAGGAGTACACGTGATTTGTGTGCTTGTCTGTGATTTTGGACGTTACGGCCGTCGGCCGTAAGGTCCAAAATCACAGACAAGCACACATTTGCACACGACAGTCACACATATTTTATGTGTGTGTGTGTGTGTGTGTGTGTGTGTGTGTGTGTGTGTGTGTGTGTGTGCGTGTGTGTGTGTGCGCGCGCGTGTGTACGTGTGAGTGTGTTGGTTGTACTTTGCTTCAAGGTTACCAGAGGAACAAGACTTTCGCAAGACGAGCCTGCACTGCTTGTAAAACAAAATCAAATCACTCTTGGTGTCTCAGCACACGGGTCTGGCACTGGCAACTCCCCGCATCCGCCAATCGAGGGTCTGGGGTCTCTCTTGTACACAGTGGGTGACAAATATAATATCTGGAAAAGCTATAGAGGATACATAAGGTAAACATATCATTGTGCTCTGAAAGGACATTTTTTCTTGATTTATTTTACGAAAACATTGGAGGAATGAAAACAAACATGTTATTGGTAGCATGGGCTTGATGCACGGACCCTTGTAGGCCTTCGAAAGGGCAAAGGAACCATTATACCCTTCAGGCCTTTGGCCTTCGGGGTACAATGGTTCCTTTGACCTCCCTCAGGCCTACAAGGGTCCGTGTAGCAAACCCCTGTTACCAATAACTTATGAAACTTAAACAAATTAAATTACTTTGTTTTATGTGTTTATGTCAGGCCAGGTATTTTCATGGGTTTTGCAATCGGCGTGAGTGAAATCATTTTCGTTCTAACCGCAGTAATTGCCGGGATGCTTCCGGTGAAATAATCGACGAAACGAAAGCGACGGATAAATCAAGCGAAAGAAAAGAATCCAAGGTCGCAATGAAGGCCGAAGTCACAGATGAGGTCAAGGTCACAAAAAAGTTAAAGTCACGGAAGAAACTACGATCACAGATATAGACAAGGTCACAGACGTGGCCGAGGTCACACACGAGGCCAGTGTCAGTCAAGGACGCACCCAGGGTTCCGTAGGCAACCATGGTTACTAACTAAAGTATCAAACGGCAAGCAAGATTACAGATGAGATGAAGACCTTGAATACACCGGCAACCAGCAGTGGTTAGCCCCTCCCCTGCCAACGGTCGTACATTTTGTTTCTGAAATTAACAACTGTCCGAAGAACATGGATACAAATTCGTTTCAGCAAGAGGCATAGATCCTCATGAGCCCCCGCATTCGCGGGGGCTCATGAGGATCTATGCCTCTTGCAGTTAGATCGCGTTAACTTTATATCGGCAGTGACGGCGTTACTGGTGTGGACGTTGTCAGGGAGAAGCAGCTGGCGTACGCGTCAGAAATCTTGCGCGCTGCGAGCGGGAGAGCTGCCGGCCGACGTCGGCCAGAGGACTCGCTGCGCACATACCGTTGTCACAGTGTTTAGCTGTCGCCACCTCCGCCACCTCCGTAACCTGCGCCACCTCCGCCACCTCCGTAACCTCCGCCGTCACCTCCGTACCCTCCGCCAAACCCTGCTGCTACCACATTGCAATCTGAGCCGCTCTTTACACAACAAATCACACAAATGACAAAGACAACGACAACGGCGATCACAATTCCGGCTATGGCTCCTCCCCTGAGAAAAAAAGAGAAAATAATAATAATAATAATAATAATAATAATAATAATAATAATAATAATAATAATAATAATAATAATAATAATAATAATAATAATAATAAAATGTCAGCATTATCTTCATCATAATCATCTAGACCCGAACTCACAGCGAGCAAATAGGTTAATTAAAGTCAATGTCGGCATTAGGGTCTTTTCTCATTAGGCATTATGGAAAAAGCTTTGTGTTGTTCCTATTTAAAAATAGGAACAACTTTGAAATGCGGCTTCTCGGAGCACGTTCCGAAGAATGCACATGACGTCATGGGCGTGCGGGCCCCACATTCTGGCAAAGAAGTAACAAGATATATACGACGTCACGTCTAGCTATATACGCAAACCTAGCTGGAGAACGTACATTTGACGCCAAACGCTATGTGTGTGTGTGTGTGTGTGTGTGTGTGTGTGTGTGTGTGTGTGTGTGTGTGTGTGTGTGTGTGTGTGTGTGTGTGTGTGTGTGTGTGTGTGTGTGTGAGCGAAAGCGACTAGAGCCTGCATTTGTGGACGGACAAGCTTGAAACTATAGGATATTTTTTCCTACGTTAATTCTCCTGAGGCAGTTTTAATTTGTTTATAATTAAGTTACACATCGACGAGAAAATGGCCGTTTCACAAACACGGGTTAATTCGCATTTGAGTCGGTAATTGTTCTTATTATTACTAGATATTTTGCATTCGGCTAGATTAAAGGAAGGCATTGAATGAGCTTGTTAGCCAACATTGTACCTTTTAAACTTTTTGAATAATAAAATAAAAATTCATTAAAAACGTATTAAGAAAAATAAAAAATGTGCGCCGACAATAAAGTAAATAATAAAATTTGCCTTTATTTCAATCCTACAAGATGTCATCAAACACGCCTCCAAATCAGAGTGCTCATTTACGAGAAAATGGCCATTTTATGAAAAACGTTTGACCCGTAAATCAGCCCATACTTTTTGATTTACAGAATTGATATTATGCACATAGCTAGATTGAATAAAGACCTTGAATTAATGCATAAACCAGCTTCGTACTCTTCAGCTGTTTGAGTGAAAAATATAGTGCATCTAATATATTCGGAATTACAATTTTCGCAATTTTTGTAAATTATTTTTAAAACGGTTAAAAATCGTTGAATTTTTTTTGTGGAAAAAATAAGCAGTCTGTTCATGAATAGCCTAATGATTCTTCATAAAAAGTATTTACACAAGCCTGTTGTTTGTCCCGGCTCTCGAGTTTGACTAGGTCAAATTATAATTTTCGGCACTACGTTTTTCAAAATTATTTTTAAAAATTGTTAAAGATGTTTGAATCTGTGTACGAAAAAAGCAATCTTCATATTAATACCAGAATGCTTTTTCATAAACAGTATTTACAAAAGCCTGCTGTTTGTCCCTGCTCTATGGGACGATTAGGTCAAATTGTGACCTGAAAGCTCAATGCATGAAAATCAACTAGAAAAATAATTGTCAAGTTTGATCCTTCTCATACGTAAAACTTATTGCTACGAAGAATGACGTAAAACATCAATTTCGTCACTCTGTACACGGCGTCCAGCAATTAACAACGCCGTGACGTGAAGCTAGTAGTGACGTCATTTGCTGCTCGTGCCCTTATTCTTGTTTAGAATGGCTGTCCATACGCCAGCCCACACAGTGTACACATGGCGGGAAGCGCCGTGAATCCGTCTGTGTTTGCATGTGCACAGTGTGTTGATCAGAGGGTGGAAGAGTATGGAGAGAGATCGATCAGAAGGATAAGCTTGAAAACGGGAACATCTATTGGATGGGCATCCCATCTTGTTTGAAAGTGAAAATGGTCTTTTGCAAGTGCTTCGTATACAGTTGTAAACTGTCAAAAAGTGACAGGCGGACGGTTTGTAATGCGCGCGTGTGTGTGTGTGTGTGTGTTTGTGTGTGTGTGTGTTTGTGTGTGTGTGTGTGTGTTTGTGTGTGTGTGTGTGTGTGTGTGTGTGTGTGTGTGTGTGTGTGTGTGAGTGTGCGTGTGTGCGTGTGTTTTCATACGACTGAATATCAAAGGGCTAAAACGAGACTTAGTTAAAGTATGCTGACGAGCAAAAAAAATGCGACACAATCGGAAACACGTGTTTCGGATGAATAAAAAAAATGTCGCATTTCTTTTGCTCGTCTGTATATTTCGGCTTGAGTCTCAGTTGCCTCTTCCAATAAATACAACAAACAAACAAACAAACAAACAAACAAACAAACAAACAAACAAACAAACAAACAAACAAACAAACAAACAAACATGAGACATGCAAGAAAATCACTTACGATAATGATGAATCTTCCTGGGCATGAACAGACTGATCTGTAGAAAGAGAGAAAACAGTTCGGTGATTAAACCAGTTTAGAAAGTACCTGTCACCACACTTAACCCCTTCACTGCCGAGGAAACGTGGACGCGGTCTAACTGCAAAAGGCATAGATCCTCATCAGCCCCCGCGACTGCGGGGGCTGATGAGGATCTACGCCTCTTGCTGAGACCACTTTGTACCCATGTTCTTTGGTAGTCGTGTCTTTTGGTCGTTCAGTGAACACAGATTTCAGAAACAAAATGTACGTGGCGTTGGCAGGGAAAGGGTTAAGTACTTCCTACACCGCGTGCGGGTGTACTCTCCACATAGATTATAACATATAATTATAAATATTTCTTAAATAACACAGGATCCACACAAAGTAGCTTTACAACCCCCTCCCCCCTCCCCCCTCCCACCCCTGACCCCCAAACAAGCATGACATAATAAAGCATACAATAATACAAGTCATCAGGAAAGGTTCTGTCCTAGAGCAGATCACAAAAAAAAAAACTAATAAAAAGACATAACAAGACTTGTAAAAGACTTATATCAATAGTGCATGAGCGTCTGCGGTAGAAAAAGGTCTGTTTAATTTCAAACGCAAGCTGACCCACTCGGGGAATACACCACAAGTACACTTCTATTCAAATGAGATGCTTCGCATCTCATTTGAATAGAAGTGTACTTGTGGTGTACTCCCCGCGTGGGTCTACTTAGGAAGTACAACCGCCCACGATACGGTTTACTCACTTGAGAGACCACGCGTCGAAATTAAAAAAGCTTGAGAATTGTGTCTAGGAAACTACGTTACAGTGATGGAGAAACGGACAGATAGACCTTGGCAGTTCAAGAGTGGTCTGAGAAAATCTGTAGAATTAAAAAAACGTTTCTACTTTCATCTATTTTGTTTAAACAATACAACTTACATAAACAGAAGAGATAAAGAACGATCGACAGCATCCAAACAGTTCTTCTGGCCATGATGAATGGTAAGTAAAATTATCTGCTGTTTGTTTCACTGAGAGACGATTCTTTGAAATGACAGGATGAAATGGGGTGCAGTGGTATATGAGCAGATGTTACATGAGTAAGGCGACGTATAGGGTAATATACGCATAGCAACATGAATATAATTATTCAGTTACTGTTAAGAAAGTGAGTAAGATTACATTGAGTAAGATGACATGCTGTACATGTTACACGACAATTAAACCATTCAGTTGCCTTTACACAAAATGCAACAGGACAGTTCAAGGGTGGCGCCAGAATAGCTTGGCGCCTTTAGGCGCCAAGCTTTCCATGCACTACCCTTGAACTTTTATGGTCGATCTGTCCCGAACTTACGGCTCAGTGTTTGTTTAGCTTGTTAATAAGGACTGCATTAGAAGGGGTGGGGTGGGGGTGGGTGTCGGGGGGGGGGGGGGGAGAAGGGGGAGGGGGAAGGAGGGGGTGGGGTGGGGGAAGGGGGGGGGGGGGGCGTGAAATGATGAATTAAACTGTGCAAACTTTTATGAAGCTAATCTGCCACCACCCCTTGAACTATCATGGTCGAGCCATATATCGCTGTGGTGTGTCGCAGGCAGAATGAGAGAACCTTGATATCTGACTTCTAAATCTCCATAACATATTTACTGCTCTAGAAGAGAATATCAAGCGTGAGTAAACGTGACAATGAGTAAGTCACCAAACTTCATTCAGCCCCTACGGATGAGACAGCTAGAACAGCCACTGACAGATCGACCTTTTAGTTTTTATTTCTGTTCTTATTATGCTAGACAGTAAGCGATTTGTTTTAATAGCTTTATCTGAAAGAAAATTATACGTTTTCACTCATTAATTTCATCCTCGACAGTTAAACTATTTAATCCCAACGCTCCAGATGGAGATGGATCGACCATGATAATTCAAGGGCAGTGCCAGGATAGCTTAGCAACGTCAGTCGCCAAGCGAATCTGGCACTACCCTTGAATTATCATAGTCGATCCATCTCCAGAAAAAAGGTATATTTTTGCTTTAAAGAGGGAGGCTGTCAACTAACATCGGACGGGTCGAGTCAGTCCGATATCACTTTTATCAGTACTGCTGTTAGCCAATCATACGCTGACATTTCTCACAAATGAGCAATGTATTTGCATATATATATAATGGCGAGCAAAAGAAATGTGACATTAATATTTTGGAAGTGTTTCCGATGATTCTAAAAATGCCGTATTTCTTGTGCTGGTCAGTGTCGCGACACAGGTTTATTTTTCCTATTTTTGTAGGGGAGTTGAATTTAGAGGGGTGACAGAGATTGGTTAGTCACCGGGTAAAAGGATAGCATAGGTGAGGCCTTTACACGGGTAATTGGTTGCGGGTTGCGGAGGTCGGGCGTGTGACGCACGTGATTGTTCTGCGCGATCGGGTGTTTCCTGATTTGTGTCAACTTACATCGCACTTTTTACTGAGCGCAAGGTTGTTTTTTTTAGTGCTAAACCGTACTATATCTAATTTGTTAGGCAGTCGCTCGCTAGCAGCGATCAAAAGCAGCAGTCTCCTAGGGAGGACTTTCAGGCGTGGTTCTCCATTAGCTGAAGCCCTCAAACGGTTGTGCTGTTCCTCTGTAACGGCCCTGCAACACGGCCCTGGTCGCCCCGGAGCCGGAGCCCTGGGAAGGAGAAGAAACTGCGACGACTGAACCCCTGGTTTGTCTTGTTTGTTTGTCTTCGTCCCAGCCGGGTCGTTTTCACGGATGACATGCATCTAAAGAACTAAGTGGATTAGTCCGCCGCCGTTGCTGTGCGGAAGGGCTGGGTGGTACGATTGTGAGAGTGGAGGCTGGCTGTGTCACTCCCCGTCGGATTACGACGGCGTACCTGAGCGCTGTTGCGAGCGTCGTGGCAGACCCCGCGTTTAGTCCAGGTCGGGTCGTCCCATTTAGTATTTACTAACTTACTTTAAGTAAAGTCTTGTCATTTGTAAACTGGTAAAAGAACGTTGTGAGACTAATTTTATTTCCTCGTGGTGACAATATTATTAGACGAACTTTGTCGCAGTGACAGAAATATTGTGTATTCTGAAATATTGTATTATTTAAAAGGAGCCATGTGCTATAAAGGACTTTATCGCGGAAGCAAAAGCGTTAATTTAATTTGAGCTTGTCATTTGTGCTCCCGCCAAGGAGATCCAGTAACTTGTAAATTATATTAAGGTTTTTCTCAATTTCCATTTGTATTTTATTAAGGATATTTGTTTTATTATATATTTGATGTTATTTTGTATTATTGTGTATAATAGATATTCGGGTTGGGGAGTTTGGACGTGTGTGTGTGTGTGAATTTGATGTGTGAGTGCGTGGTTAGGATTGAGTGAGGATATTTTTGATTGTTGTTATTTTTTTTGTAATAAATGTTGTCGTAATTGTTCCTCTGGTGTTTGTGTTAGGTTGGTATGGTTGTACTCGAGTGGTAGCGCTCATAGTTCGCGCCCCGGAATCGGGGGTCGTGACATTTTGGTGGCAGCGGTGGGATTGGAATTGTTAGGTGGGTAGGTCGGGTGATTGTTAGGTTAGGTTAGTACCCAGAGGTTAGTGTTTTGTTTCTTCGTTGTCGTGAGTGTCAAGTGAGTGACTAGGCGGGCGGTTGGTCGGGAATGAGGGAGTATTGCTCTAGGGCTCATACCCGAGCAGTGCGAAACGTTTTTTTGTTGTTGCGTGTAACTCTGCTGCCAAGGCCTGGGCAACAGGGGACCCTCCGGCTCCGTCTTCTGTTTGTTTATCATTCATTTGGTTGTCTTGTCTTAAGTGTTGCGTGTTGGGTGTTTTCGTTGTCGTTCAGTTTTTTTCCTCTTTGAGTGGCAGGACACCGTCTCCGGGCACGATGCTGACCAAGGCCGGCAATCTTAGGGCTGTGAAGGACCAGGCACAGATGGCTGAGGCATCGCCCGACCCTTTGACTGCTGGAACCACCCCGTCGCGGAGGACTTTAAAGTACTTTGTGGCGGACTGAAGCAAATGCATTAATTTAATTTGAGCTTGTCATTTGTGCTCCCACCCAAGGAGATCCAGTAACTTGTAAGTTATATTAAAGTTTTTCTCAATTTTCATTTGTATTTTATTAAGGATATTTGTTTTATTATATTTTTGATGTTATTTTGTATTATTGTGTATAATAGATATTCGGGTTGTGGAGTTTGGACGCGCGTGTGTGTGTGTGTGTGTGTGTGAATTTGATGTGTGAGTGCGTGGTTAGGATTGAGTGAGGATATTTTTGATTGTTGTTATTTTTTTTGTAATAAATGTTGTCGTAATTGTTCCTCTGGTGTTTGTGTTAGGTTGGTATGGTTGTACTCGAGTGGTAGCGCTCATAGTTCGCGCCCCGGAATCGGGGGTCGTGACATTTTGGTGGCAGCGGTGGGATTGGAATTGTTAGGTGGGTAGGTCGGGTGATTGTTAGGTTAGGTTAGTACCCAGAGGTTAGTGTTTTGTTTCTTCGTTGTCGTGAGTGTCAAGTGAGTGACTAGGCGGGCGGTTGGTCGGGAATGAGGGAGTATTGCTCTAGGGCTCATACCCGAGCAGTGCGAAACGTTTTTTTGTTGTTGCGTGTAACTCTGCTGCCAAGGCCTGGGCAACAGGGGACCCTCCGGCTCCGTCTTCTGTTTGTTTATCATTCATTTGGTTGTCTTGTCTTAAGTGTTGCGTGTTGGGTGTTTTCGTTGTCGTTCAGTTTTTTTCCTCTTTGAGTGGCAGGACACCGTCTCCGGGCACGATGCTGACCAAGGCCGGCAATCTTAGGGCTGTGAAGGACCAGGCACAGATGGCTGAGGCATCGCCCGACCCTTTGACTGCTGGAACCACCCCGTCGCGGAGGACTTTAAAGTACTTTGTGGCGGACTGAAGCAAATGCATTAATTTAATTTGAGCTTGTCATTTGTGCTCCCACCCAAGGAGATCCAGTAACTTGTAAGTTATATTAAAGTTTTTCTCAATTTTCATTTGTATTTTATTAAGGATATTTGTTTTATTATATTTTTGATGTTATTTTGTATTATTGTGTATAATAGATATTCGGGTTGTGGAGTTTGGACGCGTGTGTGTGTGTGTGTGTGTGTGAATTTGATGTGTGAGTGCGTGGTTAGGATTGAGTGAGGATATTTTTGATTGTTGTTATTTTTTTTGTAATAAATGTTGTCGTAATTGTTCTTCTGGTGTTTGTGTTAGGTTGGGATGGTTGTACTCGAGTGGTAGCGCTCATAGTTCGCGCCCCGGAAGCGGGGGTCGTGACAGTCAGCATAGCTAGTTTCTGCATTTGTTTTTACTTCCTTATCGAAAGCACTCTCGATTTACTTTTATGCGTTCGCTGAGGCATCGCTACCACCACCACCTGCAGTTGGTGGGTGTCCTGATGCCTGAACGGACTCATGAGGATCTATGCCTCTTGGAGATTTTTTGAGTATCGTGTAGATGTTTGGAGTGTTTGTCTATAAGCGGATTATCCGCTGTGTTATAGCTCTTTATTTTTTTTTTTTTTTGAGTCGCTCGGCGTAAACTTAACCCATACTCATTCAATCAAACACATTTTTTTTTTGTTGAGGAGCACCTGCCTTTTAACTCGTTCAGTCCCGACACACCAGAACAAGAAATGGATCGAGCATGATAGTTCAAGGGTGGTGCCAAAATAACTTGGCGCCTATGGGCGCCAAGCTATTTTGGCACCACCCTTGAACTATCATGCTCGATCCGTCTCTAGATTTGTAATACAGTCCTACAGAGGGCAACTTCAAAATTCGGGGATTTCGGTCCTGGGGGTGGAATGTGGTAAGACTCTTTGTTTCTTACAAAAAGGTGTTTGCTCATAACAGGTTGACAAACATCATTTAAAAAAAAAATCCAAAAAAAACCAAAAAAGCCCAACTATCTGCCACCAGCCTGTTGGTAAAAGGTCTTCGGGCGCAGTTGAGCCGACAACCATTTACTTACTGTGTAGAATATTTTATGCATTTTGAACATTAGCTACCTCCGTTTTTCTTCTTCTTCGTTTCATTTATTTTTGTAATGCTGAGGGTCTTTACCCCCCCCCCGCCCCCACCCCCCCCCAAAAAAAAAAGAAAAAAAAAAGAAAAGAGCAAGCAAGTTAACAACCAACCAACCAGCCAACCGGCCAGCCAACCAACCAACCAGCCAGCCAGCTAACCAGCCAACCAACCAACCATCCAGCCAACCCACCAACCAACCAACCAACGAGCAAAAAATGAACAAAATAAACAAACAAACAAAATAAAAACATAAAACTCACATGTACACTCGTACTGTTGTTGATTTTCGTATTTTGATAAATTGTATTTATTTGATAACTTTCACAATTAAAAACCAACTCAATAATTATGTTCATTTCATTCGACAGAAGGCACAGACAAGTCATTGAAAGACTGAAATCTCATATAAACAGTAAATGAATACAAACAATGAGGTTCAAGAGAAGCATGGAATAGAACAAGATTTACAGTGGTTGACATCAACGTGACCAGAATACGAAAGCAAAAACAGTAAAGGTCATTAACCCCTTCACTGACGAGAAAAAGTGAACACGATCCAACTGCAAGAGGCATAGATCCTCATGAGCCCCCGCGACTGCGGGGGCTCATGAGGATCTATGCCTCTTGCGGAGACCAGTTTTTATCCATGTTTCTTGGAGGGTGCTGGCTTTCGGTCGTTGAATGAACCAAGATTTCAGAAACAAAGATGTGTGTGCAGTGGCAGGGAAAGGGTTAAATACAGCAGAACCTGTTTTGAGTGACCACACGTATGAGAGTCCATCTGTCATTAAAGGCCATTGTGACTTAGGTGGCCACAGGCACATAAATGATGGTCTTTAGTGACTCACCTTTTTTTGCCCTCAAAGACTTCTTTTAACACATTCGGCCCGAGGACCGAAATCCCCAAATTTTGGAGGTGCCCTCTGAAAGACTGCATTACAATTCTATAGACAGATCGAGCATGATAGTTCAAGGGTCCGTGGCGCAGCGGTAAAAGCGCCTGCCACCAATGCAAGAGGTGCGAGGTTCGATACCCGCTTCCGGCGTCGGACTTTTCTCCTCTAGTAAGTGTCATCATTAATTCGGGCGGACCGTCGGGGATTTTTTCTCTGGGTACTCCGGCTCTTTCCTCCCCCACGAATTTGGTATTAATTTTAGTCCACTTAATCAAATTTCAAAAATATAAAAAACGATTTAAATTTCCAAAATTTCAGTAGCTCGCTTGAGCTTGCACTTAGCACCACGTGAATGTTCTGTGTTTATGTACAGTGTGTGAGGGAATGCGCGTGATTCACGTGAGCGTGCTTGATGGGTTCAGTTCGCGGCTATGTCCTGCGCACTGAGTTATATTCTAAATATGAGAAATGCGCCATATAAATACTATGTATTATTATTATTATTATTTAAGGGTGGTGACAGAATAGCTTGGTGCCTTTGGGCGCCAAGCTATTCTGGCACCACCCTTGAACTATCATGCTCGATCGATGTCTTGGTGTGGTGTGTCCGGGGCTGAGTGCGTTCAGACAACGCCGGTCTTTTAAGACCACCCTTTCTCTTGCAAAGAAGGTGGTTTCTGTAGGTCTAGGTCTTTTAAGATAAGGTAAGATAAGATAAGATAAGATAAGTTAAGTTATTGGTCGGAGGGGTATGCTACACGGACCCCTGTAGGCCTTCGGGGTACAATGGTTCCTTTGACCTCCCTCAGGCCTACAAGGGTCCGTGCAGCGAACCCCTCCGACCAATAACGTATTTGTTTTCATTCCTCCACTATTTTCGTAAAAGAAATCAAGAAGACATCATGCGATCCGGATCACGCCAGACATGACTGACGTCAAAGGAATATACATTTTATACATAATAGACTTATGACGTAATTTAAAATATGTCATGACGTTGCCGTCAGTGCTTGTTGTTTCGAACAACACTAAGTAACTTTGTACTTTAGAACGTTTGGCGATCTTTTATAGAACAAAACTGGCATCCAAGATGCGTCATCGAGAGGGCTACAAAACTTCCGCCATTTCTCGCTACAGGGGTTTTTATATCACGGTCACATGGTACGGTTTGCACTAAAGTGACTGGTCGTGTGACGTAGGGAGGAAAACAAACTTTATTGCCATATACATAATCATTAGGAATCTTTTGCAGCATAACTGACGACACTAAGTTAACAAAGATATAAGAAAGACAGCCTGCGTTCACTGGCAGTGAAGAGGTTAACCCTTTGCGTGTCGGTAGCGGTTTTAGTCGCGATGATTCCTGTAGGAATCATCGCGACTAAAACCGCTACCGACACTCAAAGCTCTATCATCCTTCCACATGAAGCCACTGCTACTGCGGGTGGTACCAGTGGTTGCATGCACAAGGGGATCATTTTCGTCATGTGTACATTGGTGGAAATCGCCGGTTTTTTGTTGGTTCGCTTGCTTTTTTGTTCATTGGCTGGTTGCTTGGTTGTTGGGTGATTGTCAGTGTGGGTGGTTTGTCAGGTAGACTGGTTTGTTGGTTTAGTTCTTGAGTTTGACACTGGAAAGCCTTGTTACTTTGTCATGCAGTCGGTACTTTCACCAAGTGAATCGGGATATGATTCAACCCTAATAACATAGATAATGTAGCTACACATTTACGGACTTACAGTATCTATGCTAATAATCATATCCCCCACCGCCCCACCCGCCATATCCTTGGTTGTATCCACCATAGCCATACTCCCCTTGGTTAAATCCACTGTAACTAACATTCCCTTGGCCGTATCCACCTTGACCATAGACTCCAACGCCAGTTTCTGGGTTTGAGTGCGTATTAATCCTAGTGCCGTTTACCGCATCTCCGTCAGCGACCTCACCCGACACAGTCTTGATTTCACCGTCAGTTTCAGAGGTGGTGTTTGCCTCTGTGCCATTTTGGTTATGTTTCTGAGTGGCGAGGTCTCGCCTGGGAATAGGATAGTGAGTGTGAGGCGCTACACTGCTGTTGCCTGAGAGTTTGGACGTACTATCTGACGAGCAACAGCAAGCCGCACAAATCACAAGGAAAACTATGACACCAATCACAATTCCAGCCACCGCTCCTCCCCTGAAAAAGAAAGGAAGGTTACAAAAGCAACAACAACAACGAAAACAACAACAGTAACAACAACACTACAATATTAACTATTTCGAGACGTGCCGCCTCCGGATACGAGGCTTTTATGCCCCGCGTATCCGGAGGCGGCACGTCTCGAATGACTTTAACACTAACGTATAACTACTACTAATGCCGCTACTACTGCTACTTTACTTGTACTGACAATGTTAGTGACGGTGATGATGATGATGAAAATAACAATAATAATAATAATGAGGATAATAATAATAATAATAATAACAACTACAACATCAACAACAATGCTGCCACTACTGCTAATACCACTAGTACTAGTAGTACTAGTTGTAGTAGTTGTGATAATAATAATAAAATTAATAATGGTACTACTACTACTACTACTACTACTACTACTACTACTACTACTACTACTACTGCTTGTTGGGCCGGGTTCATTCGCGGCGGCGCTTTGAGCCGATTTTCAATTGGGATAAAGCGCCTATTTAATGCGTTTATTTATTATTATTATTATTATTATTATTATTTACTACTACTACTACTACTACTACTACTACTACTACTACTACTACTACTACTAACAACAACAACAACAACAGCAGCAGCAGCAATAATAATAATAATAATAATAATAATAATAATGATGATGATGATGATGATGATGATGATAATGATAATGATGATAATAATAATAATAATAATAATAATAATAATAATAATAATAATAATAATAATAATAATAATAACAATAATAACAACAACAACAATACAGTTTATATGGAACTTTAAACATAGTTGGCAAAAGGTCAGCTAAGGTCTACGCCTGCCAGCGGACCTTTCACTCACTAGGATTATACTCATTTGAGCTCTCTTGTACATGCAGCGAGCGGTACTGTGTACAGTGTGTGTTGTACTGTTTACAGTACCGGTGACTGAATGCACGAGATGAATTTATAAGTGTACAGAACAACTTGAACCCTTTCTTTGCTACTGGCGACACACCCTGCTGAAACAGGGCTTCATCCCTGCGTCATTTCGGCGAAGCGACGCAGGTTTGATGCCCTGTTTAACCCTTTTAGCCCCAAGGTCCCATTTCTCAAATTTTGGAGGTGTTGCCTAATGACTATGCGCCAGTTGCAGGAGATGGCTTGACCATGATAATTCAAGGGTAGTGCCAGATTAGCTTGGCGCCTGAAGGCGCCAAGCTAATATGGCACAACCCTTGAATTATCATGGTCAAGCCATCTCCTGCTGTAGGGACTCGGGGCTAATAGGGTTAAGAAGACTGCTGGTGACACTGCTTGGTGGAAAAGGGGCGTAACGCTTGCACAACGTTGTCTCGCCTCAGTTAACCCATTGGCTGTCGGTAGACCTGTTGGTCGCGGTCATTCCTGCAGGACTCCTCACCGCAACCAAATGCGCTACCGACAGCCAAAGTGTTAAAACTGGTCTACCCTTTTTTTTTGTGTGTTCACATTCCATCTAAGTAGGCACAAGTAACAGCGATATGAGCAACAGGGTAACTTTCGTACACAAAAAAGAGAAGAAGAATTAAAAGATTTCCATCTTACGATATTTAAACATCTGTGAAGGATGCATTATAAATGATTATTCCGTATTTATCCCAAAGGGATGTAAATGATCGTCTTGTTCTTTACCTGTGTATTTTTGTGTGGGCTGGCACCGGATTGGGGGGGGGGGGGGGGTGCCTTATAGGAGGGGGCAGGGGATCTAACTGTGTGCATGTCCAGCGCTAATTCCCCTTGGTATGTGTACAGTCATTATTCACTATAAGTTCCCCGCGTTGCCTAGCAGCGTCGGCGCGTCAGCCGCCATCTTAAGAGGATACCGTAGCCATCAGATAGAAGCGAAATAGTGTTTCGACACGTTTTTCTTCATTTTTCTTCCTATTTGGAAAAACAAAAAACAAACAAACAACAGATTCTAGTGAGTGGTTTTCTACAGTGATGGCAAGACTTGCTGTTATTGCTTAAAGTACGTCAGGACTTTCCTGACATTACAAAAACAGCGACTGATTTCCCTATGAGCGCTTAGTCCCGTATCCTCACAAGATGGCTGCCACGACTGGCGTGATGACCGTCAGCTTCTCGAGCCCTAAAGGCGCTCATTTTTTTGTAAGTGGCTCAAAGCCCCGCGAACTAAACCCAACACGCATTTACAATGAAGAGAAACGCAGTACAAGTCAAACACAGGACACTCACGTCTTGCCGGCGAAGGTAAGCTCAGCTATTGAGGTTTCGATCGCTTGTGCCGTCAGTTTTAAATTTATAATGTGTCCTGAAACCGGTACCAAAGTGGAGGGGGAGGAAGACCCGGAGAAAGAACCCCAGATTCGGTCCGCCCGAATTAATTAACCGTGACACTTACTAGAGGAGAAAAGTCCGACGCCGAAACCAGGTATGGAACTTCGCACCTTTAGCAAAGCCGGCAAACGCTTAACCGCTGAGCCACGGACCGCCCCGAATTTGTTAACCCTTTCAAGCCTTTAGCAGGTGTCTGAATGATATCTGAGTGTCGTAAAATGAACTACTTCTCTCCGTCTCTTCTCCTTTGTATACTGCTGAGCAAAAAAAAAAAAAAAAAAAAAAAAAAAAAGCGACATTTTCCGAACCATCGGAAACACTAAAGTGTTTCCGGTGGTTCCGAAAATGTCGCATTTCTTGTGCTTTATCCATCGGTGCGCACAAGAGGCAGTAGAAAAACTCAGTTCGTTGGGTGTGCCTACTCATATGGAATGTGAAAAGAAGGGTGGAAAGGTCGTCCGCAAAACGGAGGAGATGTATTTCGAGTGTATTCATGATTCTTTTGAAAATATAAAAATCACTTACGATAATGCACCGCTGCTGTCATTAGACGCATAAACAACTTGACCTGTGCAAAAAGCGAAAACGATTTGATTATTTCTGACACAAAATGTAAAAAAAAGGGCCTTACTTCACCCCTTCACTACCAGAGGACGTGCATTGCGTTGTTGAAGTCATTGTGAACACAGTGTGGAAGAGCCCCATCAGTCCAAAGAACATGCATGGATACAGAGTGCTTTCAGCAAGAGGCATAAATCCTCATGAGCCCCCGCAGTTGCGGGGGCTCATGAGGATCTATACCTCTTGCAGTTTTTCGGTGTTCAGTTGTTGTCACGTTTTTTTTTTTTTTTGCAGTCAAGGGGTTAGAATGCCAGCGCCTTAAGGTCGACATTTCCTAATTCTGGAGTTGTCAGACGCTTAAACATTCTGATCTGTGCAAAAAGCGAGAAGAAGTTGATGATTTCAACCAGGGGCGGATCAGTTGTCACGCGAGTGTGTGTGTGTGTGTGTGTGTGTGTGTGTGTGTGTGTGTGTGTGATGGTGTGTGTGTGTGGGTGTGTATGTATGTGTGTGTGTGTGTGATGGTGTGTGTGTGTGTGTGTGTGTGTGTGATGGTGTGTGTGTGTGTGGGTGTGTGTGTGTATGTGTGTGTGGGTGTGTGTGTGTGTATGTGTGTGTGTGTGTGTGATGGTGTGTATGTGTGTGTGTATGATGTTGTGTGTGTGTATGTGTGTATGTGCGTGCGTGCGTGTGTGTGTGCGCGCGCGCTCGTGTTTTGTGGTGTGTGTGTGTGTGTGTGTGTGTGTGTGTGTGTGTGTGTGTGTGTGTGTGTGGTCTATTTGTGCTAACCTGAGACAGATGGCGCTTACTTGCTTCGCGCTGCCATGGAAAATTAAAGAAGATGGGATGAACCATAACCCACAAAGTCCCTTCTATATGAGAGCTGTCTTCGCTATCAAGGGTCTCCAAGAGGCATAGATCCTCATGCGCCCGGGGGGGGAGGGTTATGAGGTTCTATTCCTTCTGGAGATGCGCGTATGTTTGTCTGTGAGAGAGAGAGAGAGAAAGAGAGAGAGAGAGAGAGAGAGAGAGAGAGAGAGAGAGAGAGAGAGAGAGAGAGAGAGAGAGAGAGAGAGAGAGAGAGCGAGAGAGCGAGAGAGAGAGAGAGAGAGAGAGAGAGAGAGAGAGAGAGAGAGAGAGATAGATAGAGAGAGAGAGAGAGAGAGAGAGAGAGAGAGAGAGAGAGAGAGAGAGAGAGAGAGAGAGAGAGAGAGAGAGATTACGTCATATTTAGAGTATTATGTCAATGTCTGCGTGGTGACGGAGTTGCCTCTTTTACGTCACCTCCACTGTCTGACTTTTTCTAGAAGTCAAGGTTTTTTAGTGTTTTAATTCTTTTCTGAAAAGAATTAGTAATTTTTACTAAAGAAGTTGAAAGCTGGCTAACGAACTCACCCAATGTCTTTCTCCAAAATAGCCACATGCAAAAGTTCAAGTAAATATGACAAAAATTACGGACTCTAATCTGGGTCAACCGACTTCTTATAAACGGTTGTTTATGTCTTCAATGATACATTTAATTACAATATGCTCGGAGGCTTTCTTAGCCACCCACTTAAGAAAGTATTTCGCCAAGTTTCAAGCTTGTGTGTACAGCAATATCGGAGATTCTCTTGTTTACATACATACATACATACATACATACATACATACATACATACATACATACATACATATATACACATACATACATACATACATACATACATACATACATACATACATACATACATACATGCATGCATACATACATACATACATACATACATACATACATACATACGTACATACGCACATACGGCGATTCGCGCCAAATGTACGTCCAGCCGCCAGGTTAGCATAACTGGACATAGCGTAATTTTTATCTTATTACTTCAATTGTCAGAGGATTAGGCACGCCCGCCATTGACATCATGGACATGCTATAAAATTCGCCCCACTGCGACCCGTCCTAAAAAGTCCTTTCTATAAATAGAAGGGACTTAAAAAGGGAGAAGAAAGGTGAGGGGGAAGGGGGGGGGGTCAGGAACCCTTCTCCTCCTCCCCACTGCAGATCCGCTCCTGTAAACCAGCTACAAAATACACGTGGCATTCACCCCTTCACTGTCAGAGGACACAGATTGTACAGTAAACGTCAGATATAACAAACCGACAAGAGACCCACTTTTCAAGAGACCCACTTTTCAAGAGACCCACTTTTCAAGAGACCCACCTTTCAAGAGACCCACTTTTCAAGAGACCCACTTTTTCAAGAGACCCACTTTTCAAGAGACCCACTTTTCAAGAGACCCACTTTTTCAAGAGACCCACTTTACAAGAGACCCACTTTTCCTTGTTGTTATATACGATTTTCGTTATAAACAAAGTAATTTACATTTACTCATTCGAGACTGACGTGCCGCCTCCGGATACGCGGCTTTAAGCCGCGTATCCGGAGGCGGCATGTCTCGAATGAGTTAAAAGCGTTGTGGTGACCTCTGAAGAAGTGTTGTTATATGCCAACTTCGCTGTAAGTATACTGTACAAAAAAAAAACACCCCATTCAGCCCTGACGAACTACAGCCGGAGATGGGTCGACCATGATAATTCAAGGGCAGTGCCAGATTAGCTTGGCGTCTGTCGGCGCCAAGCTAATCTGGCACTACCCTTGAATTATCATGGTCGATCCATCTCCTGCAACAGGTGCATCGTCGTTAGATGAAGCCTCGAAAATTTGGGAAATACGTGCGTCGGGCTGAATGAGTTAAAGTGTGAAGTTGAGGGTCTCTGTGGTAGAGCGTTCGACTCGCTTCCGATAGGTCGCGGGTTTGAATCCTGCTGGGGTGGAAATTTGGCCTAAAGAACATACGACTAACAAGAGACAGTACATCCTCGTATAAATACTCGTACATGTAGTCCATTTTTGTCCATTTAGAAAAATTAATAGACAATGTTATAGTTGACCCTTTCTCTTTCTTTCTCGGAAATTTCTTTGTAGTTTCGACGCTCGGAAGTCAGTGTTCTGGTCTAGATTCTGTATTGTCGCTGCTTCTGGAGATTTATACAGTCGATCTATAACAAGGCTATACCAACACTTTCCCGACTAAAGTGTAAACTACTTCGCCTATAACACACTTCGGATATAACAAGAAAAGTTTGGTCCCCAGCGAATTTGTTGAATCCGACGTTTACAATGCAATACAATGCAATACAATACAATACAATACAATACAATACAATACAATACAATACAATACAATACAATACAATACAATACAATACAATGCAATGCAATACAATGCAATACAATACAATACAATACAATACACCACAATGCAATGCAATACAATACAATACAATGCAATGCAATGCAATACAATACAATACAATACAATACAATACAATACAATACAATACAATACAATACAATACAACTTTATTGTCTGTTCGAGTCAAAGCACGACAGAAATTTGCCTTTTGACTCGTCATAAAATAACAAGACAAGACACTAATTAAACACTATAAGAACATTCAATAAAAATTATCATTGCAGCAATCTATCACAGGCAATCTATCACAAGCAATCTATCACAAGATGGGAGGTAATGTTAAGTAGATCACATATTATGTATCACGTCGCTATAAGCAAGAGTTCAAAATCGAGACAGCATTTAGAGACATTGAAAAGCCAAGAATAAACTAAATTTATCAAATTTAATTGCGATAGCCCATTACATCCTGCGGCTAATTTTATTTTGGTAAAATTTGCTTATTGTCCTCCAAAGGCTGCATTACTAATAAGGATATAGATAAACTATTTTAGTTCAAGGGTGGTGCCAGCATAGCTTGGCGCCTCAGGCGCCAAGCTATGCTGGCAGCACCCTTGAACTATCACTATTTTAAGCATGTGTATCAGAATGAAAAGGGTTAATTTCTTTCTTTGTTAATGTGTTTCTTTTATGTTACACCACAACTTACATAAACAGAACAGGCAATTGGCGATGGAAGGTATCCACACATCTTTGCTGGTCATGTCGTCTGACAGTATCCGAAATCGTCTGGTGTTTGTTTTCGCTGGGATTCATGCAGCGTAAGGTTTCAGATTTAAATTGTTTGAAATGACATGATGAAGTGCGGTGTCGGTGTATATCAGCAGATATCCCATGAGTAAGGCGACTTATAAGGTAATATACGCATAACAGCACGAACATGATTACTTAGTTACGGTCCAAGATCCACAATATGAGTAAGATTACAATGAGTAAGATGACATATTGGATGTTACACGACAATTAACTCATTCGAGACGTGCCTTCTCCGGATACGCGGCGTAGGCCGCGTATCCGGAGGCGGCACGTCTCGAATGAGTTAAACAATTCAGCGGCCTTGACAAAATGCATTAGGGGATAAAACTAAAGTAACACAAAAGACTTCAGATATAACAAATCACCCCGGGACACAATTTTTCTGCTTGTTATATCGGAAGTTTGTTATAAGCGAAGTAGTTTACCTACAAAGACTGCTGTCGGGACCTCGGCAAAAAGTGTTGTTATATCCGACTTTTCTTACATCCGACCTTGTTATAAGCGAAGCAGGCTGTAGTTCAAATTTGGTGCCAGAATAGCTTGGCGTCCAAATGTGCCAGTCTATCTTTGGCACCATCCTTGAACTGTTACTGTCACGGTTACTGGCTTGTAAATACAACTCCCGAAGTTGAGAATTTTATTCAAACTTATAGCCCAGTGTGGCTGATAACTCGTTAGTAAGGAGATGTACTACAGGGATGGTGACTGGATCGAGGTAAGGTTTGAGGGGTGGGTGGCGGGGGGGGGGGGGGTAGAGAGGAGTGTGTGGTGGGGGGGGGATGGGGGACGGGGGGTTGTGGGGGGTGGGGGGGTGGGGGTGGGGGCAGGGAGTGGGAATGTTTGTTGGTACGTGAACTAGCTATAATCAAACTGACCAAACTTCTATCAAGTTCTGTAACTTCTGATATCCCAAGAAAAAGAAATCCAGACAAAGAAAGGAGACTGCTAGAAAGGAGCACACTTTGAAAAGACGAGCACAAACTCGTTCACTTCAACTGTTTTGTGCTTGTCCTTCCAAAGGGTATTTCTTTCTCTCATGGCTGTTACAGCAA
The DNA here is from genome assembly GCA_036245525.1 of Semisulcospira habei. Lineage (NCBI taxonomy): Eukaryota > Metazoa > Mollusca > Gastropoda > Semisulcospiridae > Semisulcospira > Semisulcospira habei. The sequence goes on along the minus strand of BTPG01000001.1, from coordinate 121,761,049 downwards.
CAACAACAACAACAACAACAACCACGACGACACAACAAAAACAACAACGACAGCAACAGCAACACAACCACCTGTTTCCATGGAACAAGAAGAATAAACAGTTCTGTCTTTGTTACGCTTAAGTGGGTTTTCTTCTCTTTTTTTGCTGGTGAATAATCTCCACACATTTTACACACTTGTCAGTCACCTGTTTGGTCTGGACCTCACAACGGTATATAGTAAATGTATCTTGTTTAATTCATTCGGCCCCGACATACCGCATCAAGACATGAATCGAGCATGACAGTTCAAGGGTGGTGCCAGAATAGCTTGGCGCCCATAGGCGCCAAGCTATTCTGGCACCACCCTTGAACTGTCATAATCGATCTGTCTCTAGAATTGTAGCACAGTCCTTCAGAGGGCAAATTAAATCTTTGGGGATTTCGGTCCTGGGGGTGGAGTGTGTTAAAGCCTTCGCTGTCAATGAACGCAGACTGTGTTTCGGAAATCTATAATTCAGCGCTAAAGGTCCAGCCGTCCCGGGAATATGGATTCAAAGTGGTGTCCGCAAGAGACATAGATCCTTATGAGCCCCCGCGCCTGCGGGGGCTCATGAGGATCTATGTCTCTTGCAGATGGATCGTGTTCACTGCGTGTAAACCGAGCGTATCTCACTCTTTCAATGAATGACTTCTTGATACATGACATGTTCCGGTGCCTTCGATTTTGCTTGATGGTGCTGAGTGCTTTCAATGCATGCAGTTGAGCATTCAGTGCACGACGAGCAAAGTTCCTCAGGCCGAAGTCGGCACTAAAAGGCCGGCCCAAAGACCTTTTGCTTACTTTTAACAGTTACTCTGCTGAACACACACACACACACACACACACACACACACACACACACACACTCACGCACGCACGCAAGCACGCACGCACGCACGCACACACACACACACACACACACACACACACACACACACACACACACACACACACACACACACTGTGACACACACACACACAGAGAGAAAATGAGTAAGTTTGAATCTTTACTCTTGCACTCAAGTCAACATAAAGCCGCCAACTTTGTGCTGGACTGTGATTTTGGACCCTACGGCCTGAAGCTGTAAGATCCAAAATCATAGGCAGGAAACCTTTTGCTTTGATTGAAGGTGTGTCCCCCTTTCACGGCGCACCAGTTGCCGGACAATGGGACAGATCTTGGCGTGCCTAAGACTCGTAGTGGAGGGGCGGGGGATGGGGGGAGGGGTGGGGCGTGGGGTGGGGTGGGGGGGGTGCTGGTGGGGGGCTAGGAGGAGGATATATTTATTTAATTTTACAGTCAAACCTGCTGGATGCGGCCACCTTTATATAGTGACCACCTGTTTAGATCAGCCACGTAGGGAGTGTACCTCCCATTCAGTTTTATTGTATTGTGGGGTGTGTGTGTGTGTGTGTGGGTGGGGGGGGGGGGGGGCTTGTGCGGGGGTGGGGTGTGTGTGTGTGGAGGGGAGTGGGGGGGGGGTGGTGGGTGGGAGGGGGATATATATATTTAATTTTACAGTCAAACCTTTGACCACCTATTTAGATCAGCCACATAAGGAGTATACTTCCGCTTCATTAAGTCCCGTCTATTTATAGAAGGGACTTTTTAGGACGGGTCGCGGTGGGGCGAATTTAATAGCATGTCCATGATGTCAAAGGCAGGTAGGCTAAACCTCTAACAATTGAAGTAACAAGATAAAAATTACATGTCTAGTTACGCTAACCTCGCTGCTGAACGTACATTTGGCGCGAAGCGCTATATGTGCGTATGTATGTATGTGCGTATGTATGTATGTCCGTATGTATGTAAACAAGAGAATCTCCGATATTTCTATACACACAAGCTTGAAACTTGGTGAAATACTTTCTTAAATGGGTGGCTAAGAGAACCTCCGAGCATATTGTAATGGAATGTCTCATTGAATACATAAACAACCGTTTATATTAAGTCGGATGACCAAGATTAGAGTTCTTAATTTTTGTCATATTTACTTGAACTTTTGCATATAGCTAGTTTGGAGAAAGACATTGAATGAGTTCGTTAGCCAGCTTTGTATCCTTTTAACTTCTTTAGTAAAAAATAATTCATTCCAGAAAAGAATTAAAACACTACAAAACCTTTACTTCTATGGACAGTCAGACAGTGGTGGTGACGTAAAAGAGGCAACTCCGTCACCACGCAGACACTGACATAATACTCTAAATATGACGTCATCCTCTCACTCTCGCGCGCGTCTCTCTCTCTCTCTCTCTCTCTCTCTCTCTCTCTCTCTCTCTCTCTCTCTCTCTCTCTCTCTCTCTCTCTCTCTCTCTCTCTCTCTCTCTCCCTGAATCCGTCAAAAACAGAATGCATGGTTATAACCACACGTCAAAAGCACCAGCTATGCCCGCTCTCTCTTATTCTGTCTATAAACGGCAGCCCAATTGAGCAAGTATCACACCACCGCCTCTTGGGGGTCACTATAGATGATCAGCTTAAATGGCAACTGCATATTAATAATGTGTGCAAAAGAGTTTCCAGAAGCCTGTATATGTTGTCAAAATTGAAAACAATTACTGACACAGATACGCGTCTTCTTTTCTACAATGCTCATGTCAAGTCGCACATATACTATGCATCAACAGTGTGGGATGGTTCTAGTGATGTACATTTGAAGAGGCTGAACTCCCTACATAGGAGAGCTGCTAAGCTTATATTTCCCGATCCCGAACTCTCAACTGACGAAAAGCTTAAAACTTTAAAAATTCTCCCTCTATCCCAGCACTTTCAGTTCAATAAAGGTGTATTGATGTACAAGCTGTACAAGCAATCATGTCCACTGTACTTGAGTTCTTTTTTCTCAGAACGGACATCTGTAGCTTCTAGACATGGACAACAATTCAAAGTACCCCTGCCGCGTATTGATTTATTCAAAACCAGCTTGTCATTCTCGGGAAGTTCATTCTGGAATTCTATTCCTGCAGAAATTAGAAACGCAAAGACGCTCACCTCATATAGGGACAGCCTCTTCAAACACCTAGAATCTCTGACGTAATCAAATCATTACAGTATTGGGATAACTTACACGTGTGTTCAGATGTGTACATGTGCGTGCTTGTGTGTGTGTGTGTGTATGTATGTGTGTGTGTATGTGTGTGTATGTGTGCGAGAGAGAGAGAGAGAGAGAGAGAGAGAGAGAGAGGAGAGAGAGAGAGGAGAGAGAGAGAGAGAGAGAGAGAGAGAGAGAGAGAGAGAGAGAGAGAGAGAGTCCCTTTTTCCCATAGCCGTACCATAATATTTGAATGCCAAAGAGTACCTTTGAATACTGCATGTACTGTGTATAATGTTTTTGCCTTCATATGTGTGTGCTCGATATGTTGGGCGCGCGCTCGCGTATGTGTGTGTGTGTGTGTGTGTGTGTGTGTGTGTGTGTGTGTGTACTGTATGTGTGACTCTGTGTGTGTGTGTGTGTGTGCGCGTGCGTGCATGCTGTGTGTGTGTGTATGTGTGTGTGTGTGTGTCGGCGTGAGAGAGAGAGAGAGAGAGAGGGGGGGGGGGGGGGAGAGATAGCACCTGCATTCATATTTGCCCTTGCTGTATGAACTTTAATGTACTTAATGATTCTTTGTTTATTGCTTTACTTTGTATTTTTACTCATTTTATACTTTTGTGCGTACGCGTATGCGGGTAGGTATGTCTGGAGTGCGTGTCCGAGAGCGTGTGTTTGTTTTTGTGCGTATGTGCCTGAGTGCGTGCGTGTGTAAGTGTGTGTGTATGTGTGTGTGTGTGTGTGTGTGAGTGTTCGTGCGTGTGTGCATGCGTACTGAATTGCGGTGTACATGTGTGTGTGTGTGTGTGTGTGTGTGTGTGCGTGCGTGCATGCGCGGGTTGCGATGTGCATGCGTGCGTACCTGAGTGCGTGTGTGGGTATGTGTGTGTGTATGTGCGTGGTGCGTGCGTGCGTGAGCGAATGTAGCAGTGCATGCAGCAGTGTGTGGTATGTGTATGTTTACATGTCTATGTCACTTATGTAGTAGATGTAGCAACGGCAAGTTTGAAAACTGGTCCTGTTACCAATAACTTCTACCGTTGGAAAATAAAGGTTCATCATTGTTCTCTCTCTCTCTCTCTCTCTCTCTCTCTCTCTCTCTCTTTCTCCCTCTCTCTCTCAAACTCATGCGCGCATCTCCATGAGGAATAGATCCTCATGCGCCTGCAGGGCGCATGCGGATCTATGCCTCGCTTGGAGATGTTTGGATCGCGCGCACACACATCGAGGCGCTTTCAGAAGAGCATGCAGGTGACCCGTGTGTTAGTATAAGTATCATGTAGCTAGGTAAAGGCAACCTGCTTTCACACAAATTATAGCAAGACTGAAAAATGTACTGTGACGTTCTAGTTTTGTCACCATTTTCTCAAGCCTATGAAGCGAAAGTGAAACTCCTAGCACGTAAAATATACAATTACGTAAAAACTAAAACTTACGTCATGACAAATGACGTTTGACAAATCAATGACGCGTATGTACTGCGCCCCTGTATAGAACTCACTGACGCGAGACTTTTTCAATAGGAGGTAATTTAACATCAGAATCAGGTCAAAGACGAAAGGTAGAGACTATTGACAGCTAGGACAGCTCTCATAGAGAAGAGACTTTTTGTGGGTTATGGTTCATCCCATCTTGTTTTTACCTTATAACGCACCTGTATAAAAAAGGCCACCGGTCTATCGCCTATGTCCTGTCCTTAAGGTGACCATTATATGTAGATTTGACAGTATTTATTACCCATGACATGAAGAATGAAGATTCTAACATGAAAGGTATGGTGCTTTCAAAGACAAATTCCTGGTGGATAGAAGTTTAATATATGCAAACCACGCTCCGGTCGACGGCGGTGCGCGGGCCCACTATTCAATATTGTAGACTACCATCCATTCTACTGATGCGACAGCTCGACTGCTTATCTTTATGTATATAAAAAAATGGTTGCAAACAAGCGCGTCCCAGGCGATTAAAAATCCTTTACTGGCGATAGACGGTAAGCGGACATTGCAAGAGGCATTGATCCTCATGAGCCCCCACAGATGTGGGGGCTCATGAGGATCAATGCCTCTTGCTGAAACCACTTTGTTTTCACCTCCCTTGTACCACTTGGGCTAGTAGGCGTTGAATTAACAAAGATTTCAAAAACGCAACCCGCGCCCGCTGAGAGTGAATGGGTTAAAACTCCCTAAACTACGGAAAGAATGTGAACACATACTGCAATACGCATAGACCCTCACGAACCCCCACATTTGCGGGGGCTCATGAGGATCTATTCTTCTTGACGACTCGCATTTGTATACGTGTTCGTAGAACCAAAGGGTTTCCCATGCGTTTAGTGTGCATTGATTGCAGAACGCAACTTGCGGCCTCTGGCTGTGAAGAACGAATTGGTACCACACAAAATAAAATGACTGTGTCATCGCCGTCTGACATTTTGTGATGTATACTGACGAGCAAAAGAAATGCGACATTTTTATAATCATCGCAAAGACTTTAGTTTCCGATGATTAAAAAAATGTCGCATTTCTTTTGCTCGTCAGTATATATAGACTCAATTTATTGAAAAGACACTCGGCCACACACAACTAATAGACAACAACAACAAAATGGTCCCAGCCAAACTAAGCTTTTGCAAATGCATGCCTGAAAAAAACAAGTCCTGTTGCGAATGGGTTTGTCCTCGAAAGTGGGTCATGGCCGGGTGCGGGGGTGGGGGGGGGGGGGGAGTGGAGGGGGGCGGGGGGGGGGGGCGGGACGTAGGGGTTGGAGAAGAGTTTGGTGGTGGTGATGGTGGTGTGTGGCCTGCATTGAAGACTTTTTCCGGGTGAGTGAGCCAACAGTACCCATTTTCAAAGGAGTTGCCACTCACAGTGCGGTACGGGTAAAATGTTTGCGAGGGCATGTTTGTCAGACCAACGACACCGTGCTTTTCAATCGTCAGCGAGCTACTGACTAATAAATAAGTTTCCCGCAGGCCTCGTGAGGATCTTTGCCTCGAGTGGAGATGTTTGGAGTGCTGTTTATGCCTCTGGTACTCGTTGTTGGGAGTCGTTTCAAACCTCATTATTGAAAAGATCGCTATTACGAAAGCCGTAACCCGGTGCCCGACAAGCTACACTAATAATAATATAAAGAGAGGCTCACAAAAGACCAGGAAACAACATTGAAAAATCCACTCGCGCGATGAAAGGTTCTTTTAGTATTACAAATCTCCGTGAAATGCGTTTTCATTGGCTGGACTGACTAAACTGCATGGGAGAGCAACAGACCCAAGGACAGAGGTGCACACCTGTGAAGGCAGAAGTAACTACTTTAACTGACAGGGCACGGCGAACGCTACACTGCTTCAAGAGGCATAAATCCTCATGAGCCCCCGCGACAGCGGGGGCTCATGAGGATTTATGTCTCTTGTTAGTCCAGTTTCCTTAAACCTATTTTGGGTCACATTTTTTTTTTTTTTGTTCTTCGCACGACTGTCAGGTCAGTGTACAGTCGTGTCACACGCGCAGTTCGTCATCTCCGGCAGTGAAAGGGTTTATTAAACGGTTTAGTGACGAGAAAAATTGAACACCGCCCAGCTGCAAGAGGTGTAGTCGCGGGGGCTCATGAGGATCTATGCCTCTTGCTGACACTACTTTGAGTCCACGTTTCTGGGACAGCTAATTTTTTTTTCCGGTGTTGAAGCAGTTGACGAAGACTGCAGAAAACACGATCTGCGTCAGATGGCACTGAAGAGGTTAACCCATTCTGCCCCAGGACCGAAATCCCCAATTTTTGAAGTTGACCTCTGCAGTGCTGTAGTACAATTCTAGAGACAGATCGAGCACGATAGTTCAAGGGTGGTGCCAGAATAGCTCGACGCCTATGGGCGCCAAGCTATTCTGGCACCACCCTTGAACTATCATGCTCGATCCATGTCTTGCTGTGGTGTGTCGGGGCTGAATGAGTTAAGTCCGTTTTTGTAAAAAGAGCGAGAGTTCTGTTTTAATGCAATGAAAAGCTAGCTTTTCACGAACATAGGATTATGATTTCTGTTGCCTTCAAAGGGCAGTAAAGGTGTGCGCAATCTAGTTCAATAAAGCCTACTTCATCCTGAAGATCTTATGCTTGCTGGTGTACTTTGTA